>JAZEWT010000001.1:41428071-41443534 GCA_036362905.1 Mordacia mordax
ATGCCTCCAACGTGTGAGGCGAAACGTCGCGAGGAGAGGAGAGAGAGCCATCGACGCGGCTGTCCCGAGAGAGCAGCTTTTCGAAGCAATCATCAATTTATTTATGTTTCGTAAATTGCAATAAATTGCATTTATATATCTATACAAGGTTAGAAATTGTTGAATTATCATCACTGAAGAAATTAGCCAAACTAATAATATTGTATCATCTCATCTCATTGTCAGAAACCGCTTAGTCCTGTACAGAGTCGCGGTGAGCTAGAGCCTATCCCGACAAACACAGGGCGCAAGGCAGGGACATACCCACGATGGAACGCCAGTCCATCACCGGGCCCTGCGGGCAATTTAGTCTGCGAGCCAATTAACCTATACAGCAGCATGTTTTTTGGACTGTGGAGGAAACCGGAGTGCCCGGCGAAAACCCACTCTGACACGGGGAGAGCATGCAAACTCCACACAGAAAGGCACCCGAGCCGAGATTGGAAACCGGGACCCTCTTGCTGTGAGGCGACAGAGCTACCCACTGAGCCACTGTGCCGCTCTGATAATATTGTTTTTTGCATTATTAAACAAACACAATGCACTGCAGTTCACCTTTCTAATTTACTTTTCATTTCATCAGTTTTGCGTTTTCTTCCAGGTTGGCGGATTAATTAAACCTCCACCGCATTATCAGGCATGATGAATCCTCGAACGTGGGAGGCGGAACGTCGTGGAGGAGAGAGGAGGAGTGCTCGACACGGCTTTCCCTAAACAGCAGTTGTTGGGAGCAATTGTACATCAAGCCAAGAAAACCTACATCAATAATAATTCAGGAAATGTATTTTAAAATGTTCATCATTAATATTAACCACTCACACGTGCGCACATATTCCTCAACTGACATAACCAGTTTTGACGTAATAACATTTGTCATAATTATAATAAGTGGCACAGCTTACTGTAAGAATACTTCCTTTACGTAAAATTAATATATAATGGGATATTTTTGTGGAGTATTGCTGAATCACGGGGAAAAGGTGATGGTCTGCGTAGGCCTTCATCCAGCAGTGGACTGAACATAGCTCATGATGAACCTGATACTGTTTAGAGTACACAATAAACAAAATAAACAAAATTAAACAACAGCTAGAACTGAGATTTCAAACCAATCGCCAGTAATAATCTCATCTCATTGTCAGAACCGCCTAATCCTGTACAGGGTCGCGATGAGCCGAAGCCTATAACGGCAGACACAGGGCGCAAGGCAGGGATATGCCCACGATGGGACGCCAGTCCATCACCGGACATTTAGGGCAACTTAGTCTGCGAGCCAATTAACCTATGCCGGCAGCATGTTTTTTGAACTTTGGGAGGAAAACGGAGTGCCCGGCGAAAACCCACGCGGACACGGGAAGAACATGCAAACTCCACACAGAAAAGCACCCGGGCCGAGATTCGAACCCGAGTCCTTCTTGCTGTGAGGCGACAGCGCTACCCACTGGACCACCCTGCCGCCCGCCAGTCATAATAATCGATTAAAATGTACTCTCATGGACAATGCAAACTCATTGTTACCTCAAATCCATGTTACCAACGATGTTCAAATATACAATGACTTTCCACAGTCATGTTCCCCTTGGGTTTCTGAATTAATGTGACCATTGGGATTCTATCTCTCGGCAACCAGAAGGCATAATGTCAACAATAAGCCATTATATTTCAAGTACTGCACCAAGTAATGCATGTGCTCACCTAAATACATTTCTCCTCGACTTAGCCATTGCAATTAAATTTCGAGAAGAGAATAAACCCACATGGTCAGCGATGTAAACACCGCATACGTCTGGTGACGTGATTGGGAGCGAAGCGTGACATCACGTTGTTGTCCAGTTTCCAAGCACATTTCGTCAGTGATCTCTCACTCCGCGTGCAATGTTGAATTCGTGTGGTGTCAGTGCTCGCGTGCGCTTACGGAGCAAGCATTAAACGTAAATGTAACCGTTGTGTTGCTATATCGAAGCTGTAAAGTATCGAAATGTTGTGGCGGAAGATGGATCGTTTGCTTGAAACAAATAGTTTCCTCCTGATTACTTGTATTGGAAACCTATTAACTACGAAATCAGGCATTTAGTTAAATTGCTAATTACCTTCACACTGAGAGTGAAGGGACATTGGAATATATCACACGCAATTTATTTACACCTAATCACGAAGCGTGTAGCAGTTGTCAATCAAGGTCAAATGTAATTGCAACCTTTGTAGATGAGGAGAGATGTAACGTGCGTGTACAGGAACACCATTACCTTCTTTGACAAGTGCTGGCCAAAGCTGACATTAAAATAGACACTTCCTGTCAACCTTGCTGATTCTGTCGTTAGAATATTCCATTGCAACGTCGCACACACAAAGGTTGCATGTGGTATTTCTGGAATTCTGTGAACTAGTTTACATATACATTGTTATTATTGACGGTTTATTTTTGGAACATCACAAGATTTTTTTTATGAGGGTATTTATTTCAATATTTTAACAGTACAAATTTAAGCACGTTTGTGGTATACGAAGGCTTCTGCACGGGAGACACCACAAACATAATTATTCATCGACCATTTTCACTCCACTTGTTTCTCATAAAGAAACCCCTTAAGGTCCGAACATGCGACACCGGTTGTTGTCTGATTTCTTGACTCCGTCTGCCCCACGTCTCGCCACGCGTTCCAAACGAAACCGGCGTGACTCGATCTAAAACGTGGACTGGCCTGATTACCGCTGCGGTGAGTTGGATTGTAATGCGTTTAATGATTCCGATAAAGCACTCTAATGCACACCCGACGAACTCGTTAGCCTCGAGAACGCAATCACGACATTTATTTATTGTACGGATGTTGGCATTCACGGTTCCATGTACGAGAGTTGCTTTCCAACGCTGCTCTTTCGGGATAGCCGCGTCGAGAAGCTCCCCCTTTCCTCCTTTCGTGACGTTCGCCTCCCGTGTTGGAGGCATGCAGAGGCGTTCTGGGTTCCGACTGATGATGCCTTCAGCATGGGGAAGCGAATCGTCGCTATTTCATTATTCCGTTAGTCGATCGTCAACAATGCAGGATGATTTCCCTGAGTGCATTAACAGCCATAGTCTTCGGTGCGTTTGTTCCAAATGTAGGAATACGACACACGATCGCATGAAGACCCCCTCAAGACAATAAACCTTTCGTTTCTGTATTTGAACAGCGTTTAAAACCGGCAGATATTGTTGCGATCATTAATATACAGTAGTAATAATATTATCGCGGGCGGCACGGTGGCCCAGTGGTTAGCGCTGTCGCCTCACAGCAAGAAGTCCGGGGTTCGAATCTCGGCTCGGGTGTCTTTCTATGTGGAGTTTGCATGTTCTCCCCGTGCCCGCGTGGGTTTTCGCCAGTCACTCTGGTTTCCTTTCACAGTCCAAAAAACATGCTGATGCATAGATCATTTGGCTTGCAGAATAAATTGCCCTCAGTGCCCGGCAATGGACTGGCGTCCCATCGTGGGTGTATCCCTGCCTTGCGCCCCTGTGTCTGTCGGGATAGGCTCCGGCTCACCGCGACCCTGTACAGGACCAAGCGGTTTCTGACAATGAGATGAGAATATTGTCGCGTGTTTAACGCGAACACGCCCCTATTGGAGGTGCGCTGCATCATACAATGAAAACGAAAATATCCGACCTTTCCATTGTGGGGGTCTCCGGGCCATTACGGCTATTTTTGGAATTACTGTACAGTTTTAGTATGGCACAGTTTGCCCACTGTGGGGATCGGTTTGATGGGACCTAGTTATAAATGTATACTATCCTACCCTATCGAACACGAATGTTTTGTTTAACATGGGTTTAATAAACAACACAAAAATCTTCCCTGTAGCACTTGACTGTTGAGTCAAGTGCCGTTAGCGAGTAGCTATGAAGGTCGACACGGCACCAGAGTAGGTGGGTGACCAGCACCACGCAATGTTTACTGCAGACCACACTAGGTACTCATATGAGGCTGAGTCTACCTAGGGAGGCTTAGGACCGGTTCATAAAATCGTCACTCGTGTTGGCTGTGAGTGGGAATCGAACTATGTGGCCAGATTTGTAGCCCAATGTGCGCTAATCACTGATCCACAATTTCATCCAAAACATGCAATTCTGAAAAATAGCGATAAGATTCAGAGCATTTTATGAGGCTAGGAGAGGCAGGCATTTTTTAATCAGGAGATAAAGTAGCTGACCAGCCTTTTTTTTGGCAGAAATACACTACGTGGAATGAGTCAAAATTACTTTGGTCTTTACAAGAGAGAATTACCTTGGTTGAAATCAATTGATATTTGCATGGAAATGGTACGAATTGGCAATCAGTTTACAGGGCCATTTGTCAGGGTAGCGGTGTCACGAATATACAGATTGAATGTGGCTTTGTGGAGTTCGCGTTCACAATGCTTAAAGACACAATTTTTTATGTCATTTATAGTCGCTTAAAATGGATATATGAGAGCAGCTTTTCGAAGCAATCATCATGCACCGAGCCGTGAAAACCTACAGCATTACAGAGATTCGGTAGTCGAAATTTGCCGATATATTTATTTACTTTAATATTTTACGAAAATTGCAGCATATTTTTTTGACAACGCTTTTAAAGATGGACGTTTTTTTTTCTAATAATCAATCCGAAGTTTTAGTTTTTGCAATCTTAGTACACAAGCTGTAATGTTACAAATGAAGAATTAAAATAAAACGAAATCATTACTTCGTGTTCAGAAGTTAACATTTAAAAGATCAGCCCCTTCGTTAGAGCTTATCATGCAGATGAAAATGCGCGCGGTAGGGTAAGGGAATAGGCCACAATTCAAATTGGTCATTGAAATACTACTCACAAATATCCCAACAATAACACATGAGGCTAAGAGAGGCTGCGTCAAAACACACCGTTATGCATTACTCTTACGAAATAATAATTGCATTTCTATAGTGCTTTTCAGCGAGGGTCACAAAGTACTGCACAAAGCTTCTATGATGTTTATACTCAAGTTGGCTTAAAAAAAACCGAATGTTTTCTCTTCATAGCGTTACATCTCTTCAGATTTACAGATGCCACTGCACAGTGCACGTCTGGGCCTAATCACCGCATGGATGCTGAGAATGGCTACAGCCGTCAGGGTGCACAGTGACATGCCCATCTGGACCACGAGAGCAGCTTTACATAAATCACGTTTTTGGTATTCAGAAAAACAGCGTTGCAAGTAGCCTGAACAGACTGTTGGGTCAAGCACCTTAGGAAGGCCGACACTGCACACAAGCAGGTGGGTGACCAGCAACACTTCTCACAACCTTTGTGTGGCAGTTTACTGCACACCGCACGAGGTGCTCAATAAAGGCTGAGTAGAACTAGGGAAGGCCCATGACCGGTTCATCAAATCGTCACTGGTGTTGGCCGTGAGCGGGCAGCACGCTAACCCCTGAGCCAGCGCTCCCCGCCAACACAGATGTTCACTCCACTGTGCACGAGAGAGGCTGATTGTCAACTAAATGAATTAACAACTACTCTAAATACATACACAGATTCAACATCCTTCAATGATTAACAAACCTCTGTGAACAATGATCTATATATTATGATATCCTATGTAGTTTTGTAACGCTCTCATCTCTTCGCTCGAGCACAGGCATAGCGGGACTCTCCATTGTAGTAAACGAGGGTGGATTTATTACGCCGTGCGCAACGAATGAAAGGCCACGTGGACACTTGCAGACTCCGGGCCTCCCGACGCAGCCCGCTCCGACACCGAGACAGACAGAAGCGCCTCGCCACTGCTATATCTTCCCTTTTTTATACCCCCCGTGGCATCACACGTCACGTCAAACCACGCCACGACCTTAATCAATCCGCAACCGCGCGCGGGATAACTTCTCTCTACGATCCACGTGATGTTTACGAGTCGTCATTTGACGTCTAATTACCCCTACCTCGTCACCTCGGGTAACTTCTCGCGCGCGCCAGTACATCACGCACGAGGCTTGGCACCACGCATTTAATCTGTCGACATTCTTTTTAATTTAGGTTAGTAACAGTAAGAATAGTTAATAATTGCATTTACGGAGCGCTTTTCACCCGAGCATCACAGAGCGATGCACAGTACTGTGCAGAAAACAGAACGTCAACAATGGCACCAGAACGGGAAAATCAGAAACAGTACATTTTTTGGGTTTTTTTTTAATATACACATTGTTGCAGAACAACATGTAAAATATAATCAGACTTTCAACTCATCTCATTGTCAGAAACCGCTTAGTTCTGTACAGGGTCACAGTGAGCCAGAGCCTCTCCCGGCAGTCCAGAGCCGATCCCACCAGTCCATCACCAGGTACTGCGGGCAATTTAGTCTGCAAGCCAATTAACCTATGCAGCAGCATGTTTTTTGGACTGTGGTAGGAAACTGGAGTGCCCGGCAAAAACCCACGCGGATACGGGGAGAACATGCAAACTCCATACGGAAAGGCACCCGAGCCGAGATTCAAACCCGGCACCTTCTTGCTGTGAGGCGACAGCGCTACCCACTGGGCCACCGTGCCGTCCGGAAATGATTTAAAATAACATTTGTCGTGCATCGCTTATGTGCCATACGTTGTGTTTAATATAGCACCACAAAAATCGTTTTATCACAGCGTCTATCATACCTTTTTGGAACAATTGATTCTTCCAAGGTGACTCGATACACGGTGTGTCAAGTGTGGGAAATAAAAAAATATATAAAGAAAAAATACGTCCAAAAATAAAAATTTTATGTTTCACACAAGAGTGAAAAATTGTGATTGTTGGTGACAAAGTGCCATTGAAAAAGTGGTCTCGAGTGCGACTCGAATAACTGGAAAAATTGCACCTTTTAACAGTGGGGCTGTACTGCACATTTACATTTATAATTTAGCAAACGTATGTGGTCAAACAGAAAGCGTGAAACGCTGTTCTGCAAGCGTTATCTACATTTCACTCGAGATTCCTCCAGCACAGTAACACATCATATATCAGCAATAGATTTTGTATGCTTACTCTTCTTATCAAGGTTCTAAGCCTTGGCTCTTGAGTGAATGCAAATATACTGTCATGCTAAATCAATGCAGTCTCTTATAAAACAATGAATCTAGATAGAGCTTGACATACTTCCAGTTTGGTATGAATATTGCTTTTGTTTTTGAGTCAGGCATGAAAACAAGCACGAAACAATATCTATGTATTCTGATATTGTAATATTGTATTCTTTGTAACTCAGGTACTAATAATGCTAACCAACAATAGATAATGGAACCTCAACTATTTGTTTCATAACCATATAGCTTTATGTTAAAATATGCGTCTACCAAGAAATTCAGCTGCAGCAGTGGCACAGAACATATATATGTATTTATTTTTAGTATTATTCAATTACTTATTTATATCAGGTTGATGCAGAGTGGGAGAAAAATAAAATGAAAACAAAACTCCCCCGCTTATACAGCCAGACTATTAAATAATATATGCCAACCAGCCTGAAATAGCATCCTCGGGTATTTGGACACAGAAGGGCGGGTTGTGGGGAAGGCTCAATCAAAAATTCAGCCGCTTGAAATGAGCTTTGAAAGTTCCATCCATCTGCTGGGCAGGTCCCATGTGCCTCTGGCTAGAGGGTGCACAGCACTACTACCATGGCCTTGTAAAGTACATTATTACATGGAAATGAGGTCCTGTTTTTCGATGTCAATCCGCAACAAATTGCACGCCAAATAAAGGATGATTTGTAACCAAAAAATGAATTAAAAAATAAATCAATGACTTATCCGCCTGTGAATTCCCCAGTTATTCGCAGTAGCAATTCCTTTTTTGCACAAGGGCATAGCAGCAGAAATAGATGAATATCGTTTGACAGATATTATGGTTGACAGCCAGCCTTACCTACAGATGGCACGCAAGTTGGATAACTTGCATGCCTGTCACTTTTTAAAAGTGTTCTGTAAATGTCAACCGCCGCACGCTGAGAGCTCATTCATAATTACAGATAGATCGCCATGTCAGTGAATTTAATAACGCTGCCAAAACCAAATATAACTTCATACATAAGCGTTGTCATCAATTACCTTTTCAGCGCTCTGCTATTTATTTCCTACAGCCCTTTTATCAAGCCGCTGCTGGGGGAAGGCAGAGGTTGCCTGTATATGCGGTACAAGACAAGCATGACATTAATATTGTACTATGGTGTCTCGGCGGGGAACCCTCTAAGGGAGTCGACCTCAGTCGTTATCCCCTCCAAACACCCGAAGGTTGACTTGCGCATGCGGCCATATGGTGCCAGCTTCCATAGTTTCAGCGGCGGCAACACGGTTTCACCATCACTCAGCGATGCACTCACCCAGCCAGTGACGATTGATGAGCAGAGGCCTTCTGGATCCTTTCCAATGCTTTATTCCAACAGTAACATACAACCGGGCTAGCAGCCCACAACGAACTCCTACCCGCCCCCACACACACATCAGTGCTCCCTACATCGTGACGCTGCCTCCTCAACAGTTCCCAGATGAGGTCCCCCGAGCACTTGTGCGCCGCGTTTATTTATCACCTTCTTGGCTCCTCCGCGTCACGCTGCAGGACGCCTGCTGATCACGCGCCGGCCGACCAATCCCCGTGAGCGCACGCGCTGTCGCCACCGTCGCCCCCCTTCGCCGACCAATCCCAGTGAGTTAACGCACTGTAGTTGTTTACCGGCCCGTATGTTGACCCCCAGTTACCCCAAGTGCGGCACCTTAGTAACCTCTCGCGCGTGCACCCATAACGCGCCTGGTCAATCACGCGTGAGGCTGGACACCACAGTACTATTGTACAACCATTGATCGTGGCCTCCTAATAGACGACTGGCTATACAAAGCCGCTCTGAAAACGCCGGTTTAAAGACAAACTTTTGAGTGTTTTGCAGACGTCTTATTCATTCAATAATTTTTACATAGTTTTATTTTTATTATTTTTAATTCTTGTAATTCTTAAACATTGGGGCCTTCTTTTCTGTACGCATTTGAAGCCTGCCACGTGTCTGGGCTCTCTCTCTCCCAGCGGCCACGGTCGCCTCCATCTCGCAGCAGCAGCAACAACATTCGTCATTACCAGTAGCTGCGCCTCACTGCGTAGCTCACCTTCACACTCACCCTCACCTTCCTCACCCCACTCTCCCTCACAACCCTCATCTTCTCACCCTCATTCACCACCCTCTTCTCCCTCACCTCACCACCTCTTTACACCATCGTTCCTCACCTTCATCTGTCCTCACAACCTGCTCACCTCATTTTACCACACCCACCGTATCTCACTTACCCTCCTCACTTTAAGTTCACCTCACAATCCTCTCCTTACCTTCCTCAAATCTTCACAATACATCCTCCCATCTGCAAGCGATCCACCATCTCCCTCATCCTTTTACCTCACCTCAATCTCCCTTCATATATCACACATGTGTGTTCTGTAGCCATGTTACATGCACGTGATCTATGGGCATGCAATCTCGAACAATGTCTCCCATCTCGAACACTGTGAATCCCATCTCTAACACTTTGACTCACATCTCTAACACTCTGAATCCCATTTCAAACACTGTCTCCCATCCCTAACACTGTGACTCCTATCCATTCCTCCCACCGTTCAAGGATGCGCCACTCTCTAGGTTGATTGGCCTGATGAATAAATTGCACCAGGAGATGTGCCCAGTGATGTGTTGGCGTGTGGCCCTTCTTTGCACCCATTGTCCCCAGAGTTGGGCTCCGGCCCCTGTTCGATATCATCACCTACACATCCGTGGCTATAAAGAACTTGATTCCTACATCAGTTCCTTGTAACCCCAACCTTCTGGCCATTTGCCCCACTCATTGTTGAGCTAATCTCGGACAACAGTCTGGATCTACTCTGCCGAACAGAGAACTGGTATCATCAAGATTATTTTCTCACATTGAATTAGGCCCTACCACGAGACTTTGCACTCCATCAGAAGGCTCGTTCAAATGGGCCGTGGTGGCGGCCTTGCAGCTCTCCACCACGTGTCAGCCAGAGCCAAACGGACTTGGAGAAAATCTGGCCTCACCGTTCATGGTCAAATATTTAAGGAACAGCTCATCTGCTACCAGAAGGCACTTGACTGTGCCCATACCAGACATCTTTCCAGCATTCTTGCTGTGATATCTGCGACAAGCCCAAAAGTCTTTTCTCGACCATTAATCAGCTCCTTTGTTCTACCAGACACTTGCCCTCACCTCCATTCACTAATAAAGATCAGGTGAATCAGTTGATTTAGTTTTTCTCAGAAAAAAACTGAAGCCCATTGTATCTCTACCCAGCCTCAATCACCAACCAATGCCTCAATAAATGTTCCTCCATCTTCCTTGACCTCAAAACTCCTGGAATTTTCCGAAAAAACAGAATCCGAGGTCTCTTTCTAAGTTTCCAGATCTCGGCCCACAAAGTGCTCCCAGGATGTTGCATCCATACAACATCAAATTTAAAATTCCTTGCCACATTTGTCACTTATCTGTTTAATAAGTCACTTCCCTCTGGTATCCTTTCCCTACTACTCAAATGTGCAGCAGTTACCCCCTACTTTAAAAACCTGGCCTCGATTGCAACATCCCTAATAATTATCATCCCATCTACCATTCATCTCTAAGGTCTTTGAACGTGCCCTAGTCAGAAACTCGAGAAACACGTTCTTAACAATGACCTCTTTGATCCCTTACAATCTGTGTTCAGATTAGGCCATAGTACTGAAACTTCTCTGGAAAAAGTAGTTGATGACCTACTCGTCGCTGCTGATGAAGGTTTGCCAAATATTCTTGTCCGCCTTGACCTGAGTGCTGCCTTTGATACTCTTGACAACCCGATCTTACTTGAGCGACTAGAGTGTATAAGGGTCACTGGCAGTGCCCTGCATTGGCTGAGCTCCTACCTGTCGGACCGGAAGCAGTTTGTTAACCTCAGAGGACAAATATCAGAGATCCATCCTGTTTTGTCCAGAGTTCCTCAGGGTTCAGTTCTCGGCCCACTCCTCTTCAGCATCTACATACAACCTCTTGGCCATATCCTGTGCAGCCTCAATGTCAGCTACCATTGCTATGCCAATGTCACCCAAATATATATCCACGCAAAGTCATCCATCAATGCGTCTGATCTCTGCATGTTATCCTCACTGTTAACTGTGAAGGCCTGGTTCAATTAAAAATTTCTAAAACTCAATGGCGACAAAACAGAAGTATTGCTTGTCGGAAACCCCCACTAATTGTCCAGGACTAAACCTATCCAATTGATACTTGACGACCAGACCATTGAAGTTGCTAAGGCAAGCCAGAGTCTAGGTGTGACTCTTGATTCCTCACTCACCTTCGAGACACACATCAACAAGATGACGCTGAGAAGCTAATACACATCTGCATCTCCTGACGAGTCGATTACTGAAATGCACTGCTCCCTGGCATCCCTGCCTACCTTGTTAATCGTCTCGCCGAATGCCACTGCTGGAGTCCTCACTCATACACCCATCCATGATCACATATCCCCAGTACTGATGTCTCGCCACTGATTAATGGTTAAATACAGGATTGAATTCAAAATCCTCCTTCTCACCTACAAGGCTCTCACTGGCATTGACCCAACATACATCCACGACCTACTTCAGGCACCCTCCTCAACACGACAACTTCGATCCTCCAATACGGTCTTGCTGCATGTGCCCAGGTCACACCTCCATTTGATGGGTAACAGAAGCTTCTCTCGTGCTGCTCCCAGATTCTGAGATGCTCTTCCATTGGAGATTCGATCAGCTAAGTCCCTGGGCATCTTCACATCTTGTCTTAAGACTCACTTGTTCTGTTGGGCTTTCAAATCCTCTGGCTAGGACTGTTGATGTGGCTCAGTGTTGTCATGTCGGGATGATGGCTCTCCTCCGACCTGTGCCTGCTAGGGAACATTTATTCATTCCTTGCCTGTTACAGATTTTTTTTATCGTCTATTTTACGTCCTTACAGAATGTATTGCTATTCTTTGACTTTCAGTTGAACTGTCCCGATGTTGTTGACATGCTGTTCTCTCCACAGCTTGGATTTGTAAAAAAAAAATATATATATTTTTTCTGATTTGCCGTTCTTATCTCGTTGTTGATGTGCCGTTCTCTCCATAGTTCTGTGCGACGCTTTGTGGCCCTCGGGTGATGAGCACTCCAGAAGCGCAATTATTATTGTGCGATAAATGTTACATTAACCATTTCCCAATATACGTATTATAAACACTGATAATTTTGCATTTTAAATTAGTTTAAAAATCAGATCATATTTTACACGTTTTTCTGAAACGACGTGTGTATATATTTTTAAAAACCCCCAAATGTCGTTATTGTTGATGTGCCATTCTCTCTGCAGTTCTGTGCAGCGCTTTGTGACCCTCTGGTGAAAAGCGCTCTATAAACGCAATTATTATTATTATTGCTGGTTGAAGGACCACGTGTCATGTCGGCTGTTAGTGGCGTGTTGTTTGACCATACTTCACCACGCTGGTCAGTGTCTCGTCTCCTCTCATTGTCAGAAACCGCTTAGTCCTGTACAGGGTCGCGGTGAGCCGGAGCCTATCCCGGCAGACACAGGGCTCAAGGCAGGGATATACCCACGATGGGACGCCAGTCCATCACCGGGCACTGCGGGCAATTGAGTCTGGAAGCCAATTAACCTATGCATCAGCATTTTTTTGGCAGTGTAGGAGGAAACCGGAGTGCTCGGCGAAAACCCACGCGGACACGGGGAGAACATGCAAACTCCACATAGAAAGGCACCCGAGCCGAGATTCGAACCCAAGACTTCTTGCTGTGAGACGACAGCGCTACCCACTGGGCCACCGTGCCACCCGCTGGTCAGTGTAATTTTCTCAAAATGGGGGGGGGGGGGTAGGTGGTAAGAATCAAACTCAGGTTGCAGGTTAATGGCGCAGTACACGATGCACCAGTCCAGAATTCACAATTCACTGTCAATGTTTTTCCACAAACACATGTTTCGTTAGCTCTTCAGCCATTGTATGCTCAACAATGCAAGCGCTTCATGGGATTCTGACGAGGGATGCCTGTGTCAGTACTCCTAAAAAAATCCAAGCACAGCTGCTGGCATAAACAGTGTAAAGAGTTTAATGCGATAAGCCCTGTTAGAGGCACTCCATAATGCAAGACTAACTTGCAGCAAGGGCTGCGGTTACGACGAGTAATCAGGGGCAGATGGTCCTTGTAATTCTTTAGGAACCGGAAGGTTTTCAGGCGGCACAGTGGCCCAGAGGTTAGCGCTGTCGCTTCACAGCAAGAAGGTCCCGGGTTCGAATCTCTCGGCTCGGGTGCCTTTCTGTGTGGAGTTTGCATGTTCTCTCCCCGTGTCCGCGTGGGTTTTCGCCGGGCACTCCGGTTTCCTCCCACAGTCCAAAAGCATGCTGCTGCATAGGTTAATTGGCTCGCAGGCTAAATTGCCCCGCAGTGCTGGACTGGCGTCCCATCGTCGGAATATCCTTGCCTTGCGCCCTGTGTCTGCCGGGATAGGCTCCCGCTTCACCGCGACCCTGTATAGGACTAAGCGGTTTCAGAGAATGAGATGAGAGGTTTTCACACCTCTGTACTTTGCTACTTAGATCGGATGTTTGTGGAGCTTGTCCAGCTTAGCAAACCCCACACTCAAATGTACTGATGGGTTTTATAAAAGCACAGTCTCGGATCCTCCAATGGCAATTCAATCAACACAGTTGTTCATCTACAGATGTGGTCACTGTGTCCTGCTGAGCGATCGTTGTCTCGCAGGTCAACTGTGATTTTTATGTTGTGATATTTAAAACTTTTGTTTTTTCTATTGATGTCAATGTTTATTTTTAGGGCGGCACGGTGGCGCAGTGGGTAACGCTGTCGCCTCGCAGCAAAAAAGTCCCGGGTTCGATTCAAGACTCGAGTCTCTTTTTGCGTGAAATTTGCGTGTTCTCTCCACGTGCCCACATGGGTTTTTATTCCGGGTACTCCGGTTTCCTCCCACCGTCCAAAGACACTCTGCTGTCTAGGTGAATTGGCTTGCTGAGTAAATTGCCCAAAAGAAGTGTGCCCTGCGATGTACTGGCGTCACATCCTGGATATTCCCCCGCTCTGCGCCCCTTTGTCAGCCGAGATAGGCTCCGGCCACCCTGCGACCCTGTACAAGTTCAAGCAAGTATTGATAATGAATGTTTACTTTTAATAAATGTGCTTATTTTATTCTTAATATCCATGACAAAGAAAGAATGGGCATCGGTATAACATTATTTTTGCTAATTGCTCGTACCCAGAATAATCGAGTATGGTTGATGAAGCACCTGCATAATCGCCTGTTGTAATCTTATATATGTATACTAGCAAAAAAACCATAGCGTTAACAGCTCCACCTAAGCTATAAGGCATTGATACTGCGCTGTCCTGAGCTGACTGCCTTTTGGCAACGGCTGACACCGGCAAATAGGCTCAAAAGGAAGCCACTGCCAGGTGAAGGTCGGTCAGTTGAAGGACAATGCATAGGTTATCAAAGCTACCTGTTTGCATACTTTGCCACTAGTATGTGTGGCTTTTGCAAACTGGACGCATTGCAAAATGCGTCTATTTTGGTGTTTGGGATCTTAACACCTGCATAATCGCCAGATACGGTAAAACCTGTTGTAATATTATATATGTATATTGGCAAAAAAACAGCGTTAGAAGCAGTACTTATTTGAAATGTTGTAGTGAGGTCTTATTGGCCATCAGTTCATTATTGGCAGTCAGGTAAAATGTCTGAAGTCAAGAAGTAAAGCATAAATAACCATATTTGGCTTGCCTTTATTATTGAGACAATTAAGCCACCTGCAATTGTAATTCAGAATTCATTTCAGAGATTTGACTGTTTTTGTTTATCTTGCCCCTCCTTGAACCGCCACCTTACAGTGGTGGAGGGGTTTGTGTGCCCGAATTATCCAAGGAGCTATGTTGGCGGGGGCTTTACGCCCCTGGTAGGGTCTCCCATGGCAAGCAGGTCCTAGGTGACGGGCCAGACTAAAAGCGGTTCACAAGCCCTTAATGAAAACAAAACCAACAAGGACCGTTACGTCGCCCGGATTGGCGTTACCGGGGCCACACCCTGGAGCCAGGCCCGGGGCTGGGGCTCGCAGGCGAGCGCCTGGTGGCCGGGTCTTTGCCCACGGGACCCGGCCGGGCTCAGCCCGAAATGCCGACGTGGGCCCGCCTTCCATTAGGCTCACCACCCACAGGAAGGTCCAAAGGGGCCGGTGCAATGTGGTTTGGGTAGCAGTCGTGGCGGGGGTGCCTCGACGACCCAATCCCTGGACCAAATCTCTGGCAATAGGGACATGGAATGTCACATCGCTGGGGGGGAAGGAGCCTGAGCTCGTGCGGGAGGTTGAGAGATACCGGCTAGAGATAGTCGGGCTCACCT
>JAZEWT010000001.1:41457823-41470704 GCA_036362905.1 Mordacia mordax
GAGCCGAGAGATTCGAACCCGGGACCTTCTTGCTGTGAGGCGACAGCGCTAACCACTGGGCCACCGCGCCGCCCTACAGCGGATTGTATATATATTAAATTATGTACACCGGATTGGAATGCATATTGAATTCCGTACAGCTGATAGATATGTGTGTTGAATTACGTACAACAGATCGGGCTGTATTGAATTAAATACATGTAATGAATCGTGTAGAGTGGATAGGTATTTGTTTTGAATAGCATACAACCGATTGGTTTGTGTAATGAACTGCGTACACCGGATTGGAATGAACAAGTGAACTACGTACAACGGATTAGTGTTTGTGTACTCTGTATTAACGGTATAAAATCTGATGATTGCGCCGAAAAGTTGCTCCCTCGGGACAGCCGTGTCGTTCGCTTCCTCTCCTCTCCTCGCGACGTTCCGTCTCACACTATGGAGGCATCCTCAGGAGCAGTGTGTGTGTGTAGTGCCTGTTGCTCCTATATATATGTGTGGGTTCTGTGTATGCGTCGAGTCATCCTTTGTTGTATGGGGTCTCCTAATTTGCATCTCATGAAAGAACCTCCCACGCACCGGTTCTTTCCAGAACCTCCCACACACCGGTTCAACGCCCAGGTACTTAACGTCTGACATACGGTGAAATCCATGGAGGAGCTAACCTGTGAATGGGTGCAGACACCGACACCAAGCTAACAAGAGTTAATGATGCCATCTGTCTCTGCTGCATTTACCGCCAATTTTGCGCGTGTAATCACCCATTCAGCCGTCATTTACTGTGCAGCATTTACAGAAGAAATTTTGAGTCAGCACAATGATACCATATCAGGACCGTTGTATTTTAAATTGGACAGCTTCATAGATATTTGAAATGAAAAATAAAAGCAAACAAACTAAATTATTGAACATCATACGTTTGCTAAAGTGTAATTATTGGGAAACTTGTGCTGGGATGATTTCTTTCCCAAGCTGTTCCCTTGGGATAGCCGTGTCGAGCGCTCCCTCTCTCTCTCATTCGCGACATGTCCCTTCCCATATTAGAGACAAGCTTAGGCATTCTGAGTTTAAATGAGAGTTGAATGTGGTGTACTGTATGTTGCCTCGTGTCAAAGGCAGTTCTCTGCCTCGCCCACATTCCGATGATCCTTCAAATATCTCTCTCTCTTCCCAGAACTTTTCCGTGAGTCCTAGTGTCTTCTGGGTCAAAAAAGATGCCTGCTGTCTTTACAGCAAAGCCACTGTCTTTTCCGCCAATGTGATGTCAGGAATGTCTGTCAAGGTTTTTTTAGAAGGCCGCATTTTTGGTTGTGTTTGGAAGTTGTTAAAGGTGCTATTAAAAGTCATAATTCTACTGTCAGCTCATCTCATATAATTGTCAGAAACCGCTTAGTCCTGTACAGGGTGGGGGTGAACCGGAGCCTATCCCGGCAGACACAAGGCGCAAGGCAGGGATATTCCCACGATGGGACGCCAATCCATCACCGGGCACTGCGGGCAATTTAAGCTGCAAGCCAATTAACCTATGCAGCGGCATGTTTTTGGACTGTGGGAGGAAACCGGAGTGGCCGGCGAAAACCCACGCGGACACGGGGAGAGAACATGCAAACTCCACACAGAAAGACACCCGAGTTGAGATTCTAACCCGGGACCTTCTTGCTGTGAGGAGACAGCGCAACCCACTGGGCCACCGTGCCGCCCTCTATTGTTAGCTGTGTTTTTTTTGTTAGATCTGGTAACTGGAAATAATAAAGCTTGTTTCCACGTGTGGCTGAATTTAAGTCTCATTTCTTGTTTGCGAGTCATGCTTTTTTTGTTTATACACGACAATCATCTTCCACTCAGTCTCAAAACGCCTGAGCATGCTTCCAGCGTAAGAGGCAAATGTTCCAACGTGAGGGGGAGCGCTCGACAAGGCTCTCCTGAGAGAATATCTTTGGAAAGCAATTCTCATACACTGAGCTGTGAAAACCTACATTAGTACAACCATGTGATATGTTTAGTTTATCCAGTACATGTGCCATCCCGTATGATAGACTGACAAACTTTGCTTGACTGAAATAAACCGTGCCTCGTGTAACAGCACTGTTTAAACCAAGGCCAATTTTAATTTGCACATTTTATGGTCGTAAATAACGCGAAGGTAAATATGTTAACAGTTATTCTATCAGCCCTTTAGACCGTTGGCGATGGCACTTTTTTTCCATGCCTCGTTGGAAGTAATGTTGTTGTTGTAGTGGGTGCAACAAAAACATATCCATCCTGTATTGGCAAAAGGACAGTAGAACAAGATATGGTTCTTTCTCATCGACTGCTAACACCACAAACTGCTAACATAACAAATGGCCCAAGGGGGAAGACGGCACTCTGGTAATGTTACGGATATTCTTCAAATATGAATTTTAAAATATGTTTATTTTCGTAGAAATATGTATCGGCAAAAAAATAAAAAAAAGCCGCAGCAAATATAGCGATGCAAGAAATCGTTGCTGTTGTATTGAAGATCGTTTAAGCTTCAGCACCGCCTCACACGTGATGCTGTCGTTATCAGGACAGAAAATAAACATTGTCCGTGTGTTTGACTTGCGGCACTTCTCTTGAACGTTTTTGTTCATAACACGCGCAGAGCACGCTTCGACCTACTACACGAGTCTTCATCCGTAACACTTTCGCCTGTTTGTTTTATTTGCGTCCCTTTTCAGAGATATATGAGGGATATTTAGCATCATACATTGCCTCTTCCATCATTCAGATCTCACTCTGTCTTCCCTAATTGCCCAGGGCTTATATATTATTATTACTGTTTCGATACTGCATTGCAGTGTATCTCAAAAAATGGTTTATTTTGGTAAACATACGTATTGTACTGTGGGTACTTTTTTTGCCAATAAGAGTTGTAAAAATCAGAGGGTTTACATATTTTTCTGGCAATAATAATGTTAAGCTCTTAAAAACACCAAATTGACACTTTTCATAAAGTGTCAGGTTTGCAAAAACCACACACGTTGGTGGTAAAGTATGTTGTTTACAATTTTTACCACCAACGTGTGTGGTTTTTGCAAACTTGACACGTTATGAAAAGTGTCCATTTGGTGTTTTTAAGAGCTTTACACAATTTTTGCCAGAAAAATGGGAAAAGCCGCTTTTTCCTACAAACGTATTGTACATTATTTTTTTCTGTGCACACAATACGTATTTTCAGCCCAGCGTTAAGCCACGACCTTAGCCCATGTGTAGAATTGAAGTATAATTTAAGCTGAAAAGAGCCGCTGAACTATGCAGCTCTTTTTAATAGTTGTCCAGCGGGGAGGGGAAAGCAAGTTCTAACATCTCAGAGCACCGGGAGCAATTTAAAGACAATTAACCTGGCCAGCATGTCTTAGCACTGTGGATAGATAAGGGCTGATGCCTTATAAATATATAGCTTATACATTCCCAATTACTTGAGAGAAAAAAATGTGTATACTAGGTACGTATAAGCAATTACTATTCATCAGCATTAGTTCCGTGTATGCATGTACAAATGCAAAGTTCAAACATACAACAACATTGATTGTGGCATAATTTTCTAATTATCATTTCCTGCCATATTTGTCACTTTAGTGCAGCGTGTATTATTCGTATTATCAATGTAATTCCCCTCCTTGTTGAGGTCTTCAGACCATTCTGTTTGTCACTGAAATTGCAATTTTCGTGATTACATTCCTTCTTGTCAGGTCTAATATAACTGTTTCTAAACCTCATTATTTTCTCCTTTTTATTGTTCAATATGGGGCCCCCTCTCGGGCAGTGGCAGACACGGAACCCATGTTTTTTGTTATCGATTCGGGGAGCTGACCGGAGTCACAACGCCTCACACGGCCCAGCATGTTGCGCTTGCCGTGTGTGTGTGCTTGCCGTGTGGCACTGCGACTAATGTCCAACGTAGCAATTGGGTCACTAATTCTCAGCTACAAAATGATGGGACGTGTCAGGGCAACAGGAATCTCTCAAGCTATCGGAAGGGGAGAGATGTAAATAAATTCTCCCTAGTGGTGAATATAAATACAACTGATGCATGCTAGGACTTACAGACAAAATAATAATGATCCTGCGGAAAACATTACTAGTAGCAAGATTAAGAGCCGACGTGTATGGTGCCTTACTTAATCCATCAGCCAGCGGTATATATCGCAGAAAATTAGTTCTTTCAACACCAATGTTTATCACTCACGCCACGCCTTTTTTGTTTAACCAATGCTTAGCGACGATCTCAATGATTATTTCACAACCATGAGAATTTGTTGGCGCTTATGTCCGTGTATACAAATGATGTACAATGAATGACTTAAACATGCTACCCCACTTACTAAGAGGCAGATGTTAGTGTGTACTATCTGCTTTGTATCCCTTTCGTGAACTGCCTACTAAAGCTGTGTCCTTGTAATCTACAACATCCAAAATGGCCAGACGGAGGGATATGAAGAGTGGAAAGGTAATGAAGAGAACAGAAAGCAATGACATTATGGTTATATAATAGGCATTGAAAATCGGTTGAAAGCAATGGCAAGATAAATGAATTAACGTGAGCCGAGTTTAGTGTAAATGCTACTTATTTACATCAATAGCAGCGTCTGCCTAGAAAAAAACAACCCTCTATATCCAAGAGTGTGTCTGCAGACTAACGTAGATAATGTGCTGTCACTTCTGAGTCACGCATCTAATCCAGGAAACAGACGGATACGATAAGTGTCGTACTTCTCGAAGACCACTTTAAGGTCGCTGTCATACACTGATAAAGGAGGAAACAGTAAGTAGTTCCGAGTTATTTCTTTTGCAAAAAAGATGTATCTAGGAGTGCTATCGGAGACCATCTCCGGGTTACCCTCACGTCTGTGGATAAATGCGAAAATGATAAGATTGCCTTGTCAATTTCTAGTTGAGGTCTCTTATATGCGATATATATACGATGACGGGATGAATTTGTTGCCGTGTCTGAATATTTCCAGTAAAATATGCTAAGAAGTTGAACGTATCAATTTAAAACCACTTCCGTGTGACAACCACTAATGAGACATTTGTTTTCACGATTGAATTCTGCATAAAATTCGTTCACGAATTTCAGATTTCCATATATTCCCCTAATGGATGCCTTTTGTGGGTTCGCAATCATTAACTTCCTGTGACGAATAAGACACAATGCAAATAGAATGGCTCTGCCGTCACTCCTATTTTCCATGAAAAAAAATCCTGCAAGTCGTAATCAATTCACACTTAATGACTTTTTGCAGATTGATTTGCGTCACCAGCAACGTATTACAGTTGTAGTTGAGGAAACATATTTTAGACGTGTATTATTCTGCACATCTGAAGTAGCCAATTTAAAGCAACATGATTTTTAATATTAAAATCCAGTCTTTTTCACTCGAATTGTGTATCTCCGAGGACAATGAGAAAATCTAAAACTTGATGTAACCATAGTTCAGTATCCTGTGAAACTAAACCAAACAAGAATTCCCACCACGACCCCGTGCAGGATTAAGCAGGTATTGATAATGATGATGGCATACACTATGGCAGTGTTCTTCATTGAAAGGCCCACGAGCCACTGATGGTCCTTGATGGCCTAAAGTGCGGTCCCTAACATACCTCTCTTATACAGTGTAACATTATTATATTAAGTCTGGCAGGCGGTGTGACGGCTCTCAAACTGATGGTTTATCGGAGAAAGCGGTCCCCTCTAAAAAAAAAACACGATGAACTATGCAGCATAATTGCACCACCTGCCGTTTATCCTGTAGCACTGAGAGTCCAGCATGGCACAGCGTTAATGTGGAATTGACATTGCGATGGGGAGGCGCGGTGACAGTGAGAAGCGCTGTTACCTCACATCAAAGGCCCGGGTTCGGTTCCCGGCTCGGGTGCTTTTCTTTGTGGGATTTGCGTGTTCTCCAGTCGCTTTTCGCTGGGTACTCCGGTTTCTTCCTGACGTCCAAAGACACGCTGCTGCCTAGGTTAATTGGCCTGCTGAGTAAATTACCCCAAAAAAGTGTAGCCCCACTTTGCACCCTGTGTTTGCCGGGATAGGCTTCGTACAGGATTCAGCGGGTATTGATGATGATGACATTGCAGTGCTGCTTCGTTCTTGAATAAAATGTAGTTAAATGTAAATTATAAGCGTAGAATTGATTTTCTCTTGTTACCTAAAATGTATCTTATGCAGGGCTTGGGTTCAAAAGCAAGGGTTTTTATACAGAGCAAGGGAGGCTATATTCCTTATCAAATAGCACTGATTAAAATAAGCATTTAGTTTACTTATTTTAGCTGTTTCTGTATATTTTAGTGAATCTCTCTTCCCTATTATTCTGGGGAAATTATTGGAAAATTGTACATGGTACTGTAACAGACATTCACGCGTGCTTGTACCTTAGCATTTGATTTGCATGATTTTGAAGATACTGTAGGGCAGCTCCAGAATATGAGAACAGTAAAAATGCTAAAATCATCCTAACAATCCACACTAGGTGTAATTATGAAGGTAATTATAGTTTTGTAATATACGGCGTATTGATGAAATCAGTACATGACGCGAAGCTGAATGAAATAATCAGTTTACGTCTTATTGGTTGACAATATGACGGAGTAAACAGAGACTTCATGATTGCAGAAATAATTACCCACATCTTTCAAGTGTCCCTGTAATTACTTTTCCTCAGACTGTTCGCACACTGCCGAGTGAGAGCCTTTTACTAAAGGTACTTTATTGTGCTAATCTTTTAAAAAGGCCATTGCATTGATACTGCTACGAAGAGCCAGCTGCACCGTTTAAAACACTGCTTTGGTGAGTATTCCAGCCCTGCAAGATGCAATGCCTTTTCCCTGTTTTACATTATTTCCGCACGCTAGTGACACCTCCCTACATTTGCAGTGAAACGGTTAATGGCTCATTTAAATCAGTTACGGTTGCTTTGATCGCTCGACAGTTGCATGGGTATCTGTGATAATTCTACAGCTAATAACTGTGCGTGCAAACGGATGCTACTGCATGATAGGCTGTGGAAGAAGATCAATGTTACCAGCTTACCGTAAAACACTGCAATTGAATTAAATTTTAAAATTACGTAAACACCAGATGAAAAAAAAACACATTGGTGGGTCACACATCTTACCACGGGTATTGAGGTTGCCACACCATGGCCTTACTAGATCACCGTACAGTAAGTGTGGAATAATCACTCATTAACCGATGACACCTTGGGGGCGGGTTCAACCACCTGGCTGCCTACCGCCACTTGTCTGTGGTTCCTCATGCCTCCAAGGCATTCTTTCACTTCGTCAGCGACTACTGTGTGCGCCTTCCAAGTTGAAATTATTATTTAAACGCTTGGTATTCCCAGGCAGTTTGCCGTCGAAATACTTACCAGGCCGATCATTGCTGAGCTTAATGTGATATCAAGAATGAGCAGGATTAGTTGGTCATAGGCAAAGACCTCAAAGGCAGTCATTGACCACGGTAGACAAAGTGTACTGCTTATCACTGTTGACCATCGTTATGGAAAGTGCAGAGAGCTGCCTCCGTTCACATTGGTTGGTATATTGATGTACGATATAGCAATGGTAACTGCATGCTTTGCGTGTTCAAGAGGTGCCAACCATGAACGCAACATATGTATTCATTACATTCCTCATGTTTAACACATTCGTTAATCTTACCACGTATTAATTTCTTAGCATTCAAAAACTGCAATTTAAACACACACTGCATAGTCTGGTAATGACGAATACAAGTGTTTATTTCTCTGATCATAGTAATATTTGTAATGATGTCGGTTTTCACGGCTCCGTGCTTGATGATTACTTCGAAAAACTGCTCTCTCGTGACAGTTGCGTCGATCGCTTCCTCTCTCCACCTCGCGACGTTTCGCCTCAACCGTTAGAGGCATCCTCAGGCACAGTGGTCGTGTGTGACGCCTATTTATATGTAGGTACTATGTATGTGTTGAGTCCCCTCCACAGAGTTGCTGCATTCCAGGATCAATGGGCGACTGTCGTGGTCCACTTGAAAGGATTCCATTGTCCTGCTCCCACCCCGGAATCACATTAACTCCATCCTATTCCGCCTGTGACAAATCTCCTAGTTTTTTATTTTCAGAGCGCTTTCAACTGAGGGTCACAAAGCGCTGCACAGAGCTACGGAGAGAATGGCCCGTCAACAACAACACCATTAGAATGGAAAATCAGCAACCATTACTTTTGTTGTGGGGGATTAAATATACATATCGTTGCAGAACAACATGTAAAATATGATCAGACTTTCAACTATAAGTTTAAAATGCTAAATTATCAGTGTTTATCATACATATATTGGGAAATTATTTAATGTGACATTTATCATATAATCATAATAATAATTGCATTTTTAGAGCACTCATCACCCAAGGGTCACAAAGCTCTGCACGGAGCCACAGAGAGAATTGCAAATCAGCAATAACGCTTTTTTTAGAGTATTTTTTTCTTTTCTACGAATCCAAGCTGTGGAGAGAACGGCGTGTCAACAATATCAGGACAGCCCAACTGAAAATCGAAAAGTAGCAACAAACGAGAGGACGAAAAAAAAGCGATTAAAAAAATATAATTCTGCTATAAACATGGATGGATTAAATGCTCCCGAGCAGCGCAATTCGGAGGATTGTCATCATCCCGACTGGACAACACTGAGCAGCATCAATCAACGTAGAGAGCTGCGCATCCATGAACGGCAGGAGGAATGATAAGAGTCACAATGTTAGAGATGGGCGTCTCAGTGTTAAAGATGGGAGGCACAGTATTAGAGACAGGAGTCTCACTATTAGAGATATGAGTCACGAGTGCTAGCCAGAGGCCTTGAAAGCCTTACGGAACATGTGAGCCTTGAGACGAGATTTCAAGATGCCCACTCAGCTGATCGATTCTCCAAAGGAAGGGCATTCCAGAGTCTTGGAGCAGCGCGTGAGAAGGCTCTGTCACCCATCGAATGGAGGTGATCTGGGCACGTGCAGCAAGCCCGTATTGGAGTCGAAGTTGTGATGAGGAGAGTGCCTGAAGCAGGTCACGGATGTATGTCGGAGCAGCGCCAGTGAGAGCCTTGTAGGTGAGAAGAAAGATATTGACTTAAATCCTTTATTTAATAGTTAACCAGTGGAGAGACATCAGTACTGGGGAAATGTGATCGTGGATGGGTGTGCGAGTGAGGACTCTAGCAGGCGCATTCTGCACACGTTGGAGACGATTCATCAGGTAGGCAGGGGGGGCATGGAGCAGTGCATTGCAGTCATCGATTCGTGAGGAAATGAAGATGTGTATTCGCTTCTCAGCATCACCGTGTGACAGGATGTTGCACAGTCTGGCTATACTTCTGAGATGGAAATCGGCTACCTTCGTCACCTTGTTGATGTGTGTCTCGAAGGTGTGTGAGGAATCAAGAGACACACCTCGACTCCGGACTGCCTTAGCAACTTCAATGGTCTGGTCGTCAAGCATCAATTGGATAGGATCAGCCATAATAATGTACCAGATCGCAGCTTCACCCTTCAGTGACACCACGAGGTAGAGTGCAGGATAAAGGTGGCATCTAATCTAACAGCCTTCTCATGCACTCTGCATCTACGATTTAATAAGTTGTTTCTTTATAATAAAAAAAGAGATTCACCACAACGCAACAATAGACAAGTACGCACAGAAGCAGTTTAATTTGCCCATATTTCAACACCTCATTGTTATAGTGAAATTAAACATCACGTCAAACAACTTTAATCAAATCAGAATGACGTTTTCCACAAGAAAAAAAATAAAACATCTCAAATAGGTGGTCACTTAGACAATTGGTCGTTAAAATCCAACGTAAACTTCTTTCTACACAGGCACGTTCAAGAAAAATATATACGACGCGTAACATTCTGTATTCTGCCTGAGATGTTTGCAGCACAAAAGTTAATTACTGTGGTTACCGCAAGCAGATATGTTCAATTTTGGCAATCATGGTTACATCGTTCAAAAATGTTTGTACAGCAGTTAATATGTTACATTTAACAAATTAATTTCGTAAACATATCTTTAGTTACATCGCAATGCAGCTAAAATTACGAATTTAAAATTACGATTTCACACAACCCATACATTTTCGCATTGCTGGACAAATATAACGTTTACAGAAAAAGGCGAGACAATGATTCGTGCTATTTATGTGAAATGACTCAACATTGAATAACAGCTGTATCTTAAATATATGATTATAGGCACCTTTTAATCAGTCACTCCCAAAAAAAATGTAAAAGACATTCAAGATTTTTATTACTAAATAAAATGTCCTTGCCCAAACAGGCAGAACAGTGCCTTTATATTGCTTCATGAAAAGGCTGCATTTAGGCTTCCGTATAGTTCATAGCAAGACACTCAAGTGGGTCCTTGAGCATGCAGCCCTGGCAGAATTTCTCGCAATCGCCTACTTTCTCGCTGCGGCAGAGCTGTCACAGGTGGAAGAAAAACTTTCTCTACCGAAGCATCTTTCTCGGTTATCTGCAAAGGCCGGCCAGGAGGCACTGTTGCCATATCATCCGAGCTTGGCCTCTTGGGCTTGATCGGACCAGTCCTACGAGGCTTAATGTTGGGTTCATTGGAGCTGCAAGACAGGGATGTGACGAGGGCCGTGGATTGAGAAACACAATGTGGACTGGCCATGGGTGTTGTGATTGGAACACTCAAGGGTAACGGTACAGGTTTGGAGACTGGAGGTTGCTTGGCCAAGACTGGCATTCCATTGTACTGACGGCTCACTGTGCCCTGCCTGGTGGCTGTACAAAATATGT
The DNA here is from genome assembly GCA_036362905.1 of Mordacia mordax. NCBI lineage: Eukaryota > Metazoa > Chordata > Hyperoartia > Petromyzontiformes > Petromyzontidae > Mordacia > Mordacia mordax. The sequence continues at coordinate 41,468,647 of JAZEWT010000001.1, forward strand.
CGCCGAGTATGGGTCCAGAGCGTTGAGTGAGTCTGGCCACACGAACCGCAGTCATGCCCACCTGGAGTCACATAACATAAGTGGGATGGCAAGGTTTAGGTACAGCGATTTTCACATCACACAAATTTTGAGAATTGTTCTTAAAAGTTGCTCTATCTGGATAGCCATGTTGAGTGTTCCTCCTCTCTCCTTCAGCATGGCTTATCCCGAAAGAGCAGCTCTTAAGAGAATTATCATACATCGAGCCATGAATATTTATATCAACACCTATATATTTTCGTAACATAAAGGAACACATACCATATGCACAACCGTGTTGTCCATCCACTGCCAGATGGAGGCCTTCCGACACTGTTTAGTAGATATTTGACCATACTTCACTGCACTCACCAGTACAGGTGATTGAAGGGTGTGATGCATAAACAAGGAAGTTCAAAAAGTACAGTACAGCAATGGATTTTGCCGCACTTACAATCTCTGGTGTCCACATGCAGCCATAAGATATTAAAAACATCCTTTGGATGATTTAACACAAAATCACGTATAAAAGTGTGTGTCCTGCAGGGGACTTGTACCTTTGCTGAGGAAGTGGAGATCGCTGTGGCAGTCGGGGATACATTCAACAACGCATTCCCGTTCTGCGAGCAGTTCTGGTCACCAGCCAGTGTACCATTCTGAGCAGAATTGATAGACTGAGAGTTCACTTGGTCAACAGTCATGGGTCCTTTCTGTCCAACAGTCCCAGGACTGACCTCGGCTGTCGTTCGACTCTTCCCAACAGCCATGCATTTGTTGTCAGTAGTAACGGCGAAACTACTTTCAGAAGACATTGCAGGAGGAACTTTGTTCGTAAGGGGAGCTACAGCTCTCCTTTGTGGTGAAATGTCTTCAACCGACGCAGTGGTCATGGGCCTACTGTGAGTAGGAGTTACGTAGCTTTTTTGCGCTGCACTGGAAATCTTGCTTTCATCACCAGTCATTGTGATTGAACTCTGCTGTTTGGCAGCGTCTATGCTGTGTCGGTTTGTTACTGGCCTCTGTTGAGCAGTAGCTGTAGTTCTGTGTGGAGTAGAAGCTGTAGTGCTATGTGCAATAGTAGCCGTAGTGCTGTGTGCAGTAGTAGCTGCAGTACTGTGTGCAATAGTAGCCGTAGTGCTGTGTGGAGTAACAGCTGTTGTGTTAGGTGCAGTAGCAGCTCTAGTGCTGTGTGCAGTAGTAGCTGTAGTGCTGTGTGGAGTAGCAGCTGTAGTTTTGTATGCAATAGTAAGCGTAGTGCTGTGTGGAGGAGTAGCTGTAGTGCAGTGTGCAGTAGTAGCCGTAGTGCAGTGTGGAGTAGCAGCTGTAGTGCAGTGTGCAGTAGCAGCTCCAGTGCTGTGTGGAGCAGTAGCAATTGGACTTCCTTGAACAAGTGTTGACTTTGACTGAGCAGTAGCCACAGAGCTGTGTTGAGTAATAGCTGCATCACTTTGTTGATTATAGGTCCCAGAGTTCTGATTAACCAATGCAGGCCTGTATTGAGTAGTGGTGACATTACTTTGTTCAGAAATAGCTGCAGGGACATTTATAAGAGGTCCCAGCTTGAGTTGAGAATTTCCTACAAAAACATCTTGAGAAACAGCAGCCACAGGGTTGTCTTGCGTAATGGAGACAGAACTAAGCTGAGCAGGAGCAGCAGGACTGCACTGGACAGCAGCTGAAGGATTTTGCTGAGCTGTGGGATGGGGACAATTGTGAAGAGTCGTCGCCACCTGCACATCAGTTTGAGCTGAATGTACATGGCTTCTGGATGAAGACTGATGCCCAGTGCTGGCCTCGTGCAGCGCATCCACTGGTAAGGGGAATAACACCGTGTGTCCAACCTTTGGGTGGGTAACTGCCAAATACCAAAAAATATATTATATATTAATATTACAAATTATTATTCAATAACATTTAAACATCACAAAACCAAGATATTTCCAGTAGGCTCACCACCCGCAAGAAGGTCCGTGAGGGGCCGGTGCAATGTGGTTTGGGTAGCAGTCGTGGCGGGGGGCCTCGACGACCCAATCCCTGGAC
>JAZEWT010000001.1:41501866-41512397 GCA_036362905.1 Mordacia mordax
GCGCAGTGGAGCCGTGATGCGCGCAGTGGAGCCGTGATGCGCGCAGTGGAGCCGAGTTCGGTGATGGGCGGCAGTGATGTCCAGCGGCGCAGCGAAGTGTAATGAAGTGCAGACGTGCATCGGATTGCAGTAGTTAAGAAAAGCGCAGCGGTGTAGTGCTAATAAATAATATTTACACTGATTAGAGCGCTTTTCAACCGGGGGTCACAAAGCGCTGCACAGAGCTGTGGACAGAACGGCATGTCAACATCAGAATAGATCAATAAAAATAATGACTTTATATCAATGGACATAAAATAACAAAGAAATAAATTGTTAAACAATTAAAGGAAGGAACACGTGTTCCTGAGCAGACGCAAGTCAGTGGCGCGCAATTATCCAAGCACACAACAGTGAGCAGCATCAACAGTCCCTGCAAGAGGACTTCAAGGTCTTGAAGATAACCAGGAGGGATGTTCTAGTGTTGAAATGGTCAACACAGTGGGACCTGTAACCCAGAGGTCGCTGGTTGAATGAAATCCCCCCAGGTACAGCAGTTTAAAAATGCTTCCGTGGATCAGTTTAGTGCAGCAGTGCATTGATGAAGAGCGGTCAAGTAGGACGCAGCTGGGAAGTGTAGTGCAGCAGTCGAATAAAGTGCAGCTAGGCCTGGGTCTGCCACCGCTGAGTACGTCGTCATGCTGAAAAAAAAAACCTTTCACTAAAAGCCTGCGGGTGTTGCTGATGACCGACATAAACAATCGCGCTCGGACACGTCGGTGTGCGATACTGACATTTAGCCGAGGAGGTGGATTGTCATTTGTAGTCTCTCATCTCATTATCTGAAACTGCTTAATCCTATACAGGGTCACGGTAAGCCGGAGCCTATCCCGGAAACACAGGGCGTAAGGCAGGAATACACCCGACGACGGAACGCCAGTCCATCGCCGGGCATTGCGGGACAATTTTTCGTCTGCGAGCCAATGAACCTATCCAGGAGCATGCTTTTGGACTGTGGGAGGAAACCGGAGTACCCGGCGAAAACCCACGCGGACACGGGGAGAGCATGCAAACTCCACACAGAAAGGCACCCGAACCGAGAGATTCGAACCCGGGACCTTCTTGCTGTGAGGGGTCAGCGCTAACCACTGGGCCACCGCGCCGCCCTCATTTGTAGTGGCTTGACTAAAAATCTACTTTGTTATTCACACATCGGAAACCCTCAGGTGCAGGTGTATTATTTTGTTATGCCGTTCGTATGCCGTTGCTGTTGCGGACATGCCGTGCTCTCCAAAGCTCTGTGCAGCGCTGTGACTCTCGGGTGAAAAGCGCTCTGAAAGTTCAATTATTATGATCATCGTAAGATCGCGAGAGATGGCAACCACTCCGAGGAGGCTTTCACCATCCAGCTCTTGATGGCTTACGATGTGACAAGGAGTTGTAATCGATGCTCAGCTGCAGCGAGTTTACACGCACACGGATCACATTCACCCTCTTGGCAAACGTGACCTTGCGTGATTTTTGCTCAGCGACAGATTTCGTGAGTCGCTTAAAGGTGACGTGGGTTTTCAGCCGTTTTGTGAAATCTCAACGGTTCGCTACACGTCTGCGTAATGCGGGGAGGGGGGGGGAAATCAAGGTCGTTTCTTACTTGAAAATGCCCACACAAGTGGAGTTACAGTATACCCACGTCATTTAGGACCCGGTGAGAGCCAAGTTTACCTTATATGATGACGTTCTTTACAGGACTAAGTTGCTGTAATTGTGGCATCGTGCCACATTCTATAATATCTAGATTACAATGCTGACCTAAGCGTTCTGAAACAACCGCATTGTACCACAAACGGTCTGTACGTGGCACAGCTTGCACGCGGGGGTGCTGGTGTTACACGATGGTTACGCATAACTGCAAGGCTGTCCGTGCTAACTGGTAGCCCGCATTTTAGCCAATGGCAGAAATAACTCGTGAGTGTCTACCAAACCCTTGTTACCATACCCTGTACTATACTAGAGCAGCACGTTGGGACAGTAGTGTTGCCACTGCCTCAGCGAGAAATTACTGGGTTCGATTCTGTCTGGGGTTTGCATATTCCCCCGTGTCTGTGGGTTTCTGCCAGATACTTTGGTTTCCTCCCCCACAGTACAAAGACGTGTTGCCGAGGCAATTGCTCCCGTTACCCTGCAATGGATTGGCGTTCCATCCAGGCATAGCCATGCCTCCTGTGCCTGCCAGGATGGGTTCTGTGACCCCGTACAGAATTAAGCTGGTACTGAGAATTATTGTCTCGCAGCCAAGGGCGCAGATTAATCTGTCCTGAAAGACGTGTTGCGTCACTTGGCGGTAAAAATAATGCACTGCATAATACATGTAATATGTCACATTTAAATGCAAAGTGAACACGTAACCATTAGAGCCGCTGTTTTAAATATGCATGGGGGTATCTCACAAACAGACTCATTATCGGTAGGTCAGAACTAGGAAATTCCAGTTTATACCAAGGCCAATAACTTAAGGTACATTTTGTAGCACGTTTGGCAAACTGGTGGTCTTGGTCATGCAACCCAACAGACTAATGTGCCTAAAAAAATAACTTTTAAAAAATCAGGGATTATTACCATGACATTGATCAGAAATGAGCACACAGACAGAAATTTAACAAAGCGAGAATGTACCGAAAAATAAACTTGAGAAGACAGGAATATGTGGATTTTGGGACAACCACTAAATCAAAGTAGACCATACAAAGGAAGGGTTTTTGCATGGCACATTGATAATGACGATAATTTAGATACTGGTGAAAGAGGGCATCCAAAGGAAAGCACCGATAGCCACCACGCAGATGTGACGAGAGATTGGCAACAGCATGGAGACGGCTGCATCCGGGAGTAACATGGAAACACATTCTCAAGGTAACATGGATAGCATCCCATTTCAAAATCCTAAGTGAACATAATTAGACTTTCCAAAACAATGTGCATCTTGTTCAAACTGCCATTCATGTTGCAAAATGCTCATAATCTTAGTGTAAATGAGATAAACTTATATAACCAGTCACTTAAAATTATGTATCTGAACACTGTAAAACACAAGGAACCTAGTCCGCTTGACATTTTTTTCACATTTTCATAATTAGCTACTGTTCATCAACACAATAATACCACAAGTACTCAAGCAGTAACGGATGGAGAGAATCACCGTATTATGCAAATCTATTATTTTATTATTAAATGGTTAATCCCACCCACATTTATTAACAGGTTTAAACTGTACAGGATGATCAGGTAATTTAATCTGGCAAGTACATTACGTAACTGCTAGTCATACTCCACAAAGGATATCTTTATGAAGAACAATGTTCCAGACAAGTGTTCACAAACCAAATCCTTGACTTAAAATACATGATTATGCAGGCAGCAGGTGCCTCTTCAGTGATGGGCAATCCGATGTAGTTTGCAGCAAGAGAAACATTTCATTACGCCTCATTTTGAAGCAACCGCATCTCTTCAAGCCACAGTATCAAGCGATCTCTTTGACCACCCGATTCCCGTGAGTGGTTTCACGCTTACTCCAATATCTTCCAATGGACAAGACGGGTGATTGTCCAGTCTGCATCCACACCTGGTGTAAATTCACGGCGAAATCTGAAATGACAAGCGAAAAAAAGACGTGTTACACACTATATACGCATATAATTTAAAAATCCATTCAAAGTGTCCTTGTATTGTGCATTAAAACGTAGATTTTGAAATATTTGCAAACTGGCTGCTATAGCGACATGTCCGTAATTAAAGGTGCTAAGCAGTCTTGAATGGCACAAATATTCAATTTCACGAATGGAAAAATAATCATCAAAAAACATAACTATTGTCATAGATATCCGATAAGCTACAAAGCAGTGACAAATGGGTGGTGCGGTGGCGCAGTGAGCAGGGTCCCAGGTTCGGTTCCGGTTCCCGGCTCGAGTGCCTTTCTGTGTGGAGTTTACATGTTCTCTCTCCCCTTGTCCACGTGGGTCTGTCAGGTACTCCGGTTTCATCCCACCGTCCAAAAACACGCGACTGCCTAGGTCAATTGGCCTACTCAGTAAATTGCCACAAATAAAGTGCCCTGTGATATGCTGGCGTCAAATCATGGGTATAGCCCACCTTGCACCCTCCCGTCTGCTGGCATAGGCTCCGGCCCCGTTGAACCCTGTACAGGTTTATACGGGTATGGATAATGATGATACCATTGAGAAATACGATAGATTGACGCTTTGTTGAATAAGTCATGATCATTAAATTATGTAATTGCATAGCAATGCAAGTATAATGAGAGTGATATGCAGCCAAGATTATGCTATTGTAGGTGAAGAAGTTTAAAAATACAACCCGTAGAATGTAACATAACTATACATAAAATTAATGGAGTAGCTTTTCTCAGTGCTACTTTTAAAGAATAGGGTCATATGCTATACACAACATGTTTTCCCCTTTCCTCATTCATTAATATTTAAAAACATCTGACTTATTTCAGATTGACAAAAGTTTACATGTGCCACTTGTATAATGTAATGAAAGCAATATAAACCTGTTGGTATAAAAATATATTACATTTCACGAAATTAAATGGAGGTGGTCACAAGATATCTAGACCACTGTAGAGCCTCTTTTGTTGATTCAATCTGCACAGGTCACGGGTGATGCAGCCACATGTTTCACAGATGAAAGATGGCTTATAAGTGCTACTGTGGCCATGGCTCCCAAACCGTGCACCATATCAAGCTGCCCACCAAAATGTGTTGTTGCAGAAACTACATTTCCTCCACTTAGCATCTCAGCTATTGAGTGGATCGCCAAACTATAAAAGAAGAAGAATGTCCGTTGTAAGAGCTATATCTACTATACATCACCATGTTGGTCGGGAGAGGTTGCTGAAGTTGTAGAGCATAAACTTACTCGCAAAGGCTCACCGTACAAGATATTGCCGCACCATCCTTTGCCGACCAGAAGCCCTATTATGACCTGTTTGTGTATGATCAGGAATCCAAACACAACCAGGCTCAACACTGCTTAGCATTAGACATCCGACATGATTGGGCAGAGATGAAGTGAGAAATGGTATACGCACTCGTAACTGGCCGTGGCAACTCGCTTCGTAGTGTCCTCATCTTCTGCGGAAAACGTGATGATCTTCATTCCGGCAATATCACCGTCAGGCAGACTTGCACTTGTCATATACCAGAATCTCATTAGGATGTTCACGTAGTGCCGACCTGAAGACAACAAATTACCCATGTTAACACCTGTACATATTATATACAATGGCATGCTAAATAATGGGCTTTATGCACATTTAAAAATAACAGTGTATATACACTTACTAGGGTGGCAGTGGTTAGCACAGAGCACATTGAATCTGGGGACATGTTCACTCCAACCGACAGCACACAGATGGCCTGCCTACACCAAACCAACCCTGCACCAACCCGCAATGGCGAGCATGGTCAAAGAAATTGTGTCTACAACGGGAAGTGAAGTCCCCATTTATCAGTGGCTGTAAATATACAATTTATAACAAAAACAGCAATGCATAAAACAAATGTAACCTGCCATATTTACAAAAAAAACTGAAGGTTCAGTCTCCATTATCACCAACACATTCACAAAACTCAATGGATTTCCGTCCATTTACAGTGGCATTACATATCGCCAGTGAATCATTGTACACGGGATGATCTGGTGTCCTCTTGTAACCAAGGGGAGAACTGCAGTTGTGCAGTAGATTTTGCACATCGGTGTATTTCACTGCCCATTTATGAGCACCACGGGCGGTGTGGTAGCGCTGTCAACTCGCAGCAAAAAAGGTCCCTGGCGTATGAGTATTCTCCTCATGTCTGCGTGGGTTTTTGCTGGTTACTCCAGTTTCCTCCCACCGCGGAGATTAATTGGTCTGCTGTGCAAATTGTCCTCAGTGTCCTGTGACGTACTGCGTCAGATTCTGGTTATAGCCCCGTCTTGCACCCTTTGTCTGCCAGGATAGGCTCCAGCCCCCCGCAACCATGAACATGATGAAGCGGATAGTGACAATGCTTTAGGAGCACAGATGAAGCACGCTCTTAACAGTGCGTTACCGCTATTGGCATAGATGGCTACATCGTCGGTTGCGGAGACCATGACATTCTCCAATCGGACGCCAAGTTGTCTCCGATGGGTCTCGCTCATCATGCCGCATTTATTGCGCAACTCTTCCAAGGTCTGTAGGGTGAAACGTGAAATATAGGAGCATCATTTTCACGAGTCCACGAATGGCATCCAAGGGCTAGTCAGCGCTTTACACAAACAGCCGACTTGAATAGGAGCGGCCCTTTGCTTAATTCTTCGACAAGGGTCATCCACAGCATGCGGGCTCTTTTCAAGTTATTTAACCACACTTAACACCAACTCGCGTAAAGCCAGGGGGCATAGCGGTAGAACACAGAAATTGCTTTTTCTCTATCGCTCCCGCAGCCACCTATAACGAGCGGTTTAATGATGCATGGTGGTCACCCATCCAAGCATGGTGCAGGATCGACTCTGCTGAAATTGGGATGGAGCACACACACTGTGCGAAATTTAGCCAAATGCCCTGTACTTAGTACTAGAGTGCAATGGTGTAAATGGCCACGCAAATGGCACGTCTCAGGAAAGGATGCATTGAGTACAGGTGATGTTCTTACATCGTCATCCATGAGCCCTTTAAGTTGGTCGAATTTGTTTTCGGCGAGCAGTAACGACACGCATGAAAAAGCCTGCAAAACAAAAAAAGTGTTGATTCACTATTTAAAACACTGTTGCACTGCCCTCCATTTCCAACTAAAAAGCCTCGCAGCCAGGCTCAAACTTGCTTAGCTTCATAGACCGTATCAGGAAGGGCATATTCTTCATAGACCGTATCAGGAAGGGCATATTCAGGTTGATTGTCGTAGGCTAGCATAAATCAAATTTTAAAACACACAACCAAGTGTGAAACTATCGGTTTACGTCGCCAAAAATGCTATCAGTACAAATGTACTTATCCGTGCTATGTTGAGTGGCATGTTTTCCTGCAAAGGGCGAGATCGATACAATTCCTAGCCTATTTCAAAGTCTGCATCAATACCCCCCGAAAGTTTATAGTGATGATTATCATGGCTCCTCGCCGACCTACCTTCTTATCAGAACTAAAAAAAAAATTATTATAATGCCATTCATATGCCGTGTTGTTGCTGACATGCCGTTCTCTCCACAGCTGTGCATCGCTTTGTGACCCTCGGGTGAAAATCGCTCTAGAAGTGCAATTGTTATTAACTATACCGGCGATGGACCGGCGTCCCGTCGTCGGGTGTATTCCTGCCTTACGCCCTGTGTTTCCGGGATAGGCTCCGGCTTCACCGTGACCCTATATAGGATTAAGCGGTTTCAGATAATGAGATGAGATGAGATACCTACAAAGCACCACTTTGTTTTAAATTGGGGGGAAGAAATTAGAAATTTTTAATGACTGCGAATAACCTGCACTGTCAAAGACGGATACAAAAAGTGGGCCCTACGATGATGTACTGGCGTCACATGCTGGGCATTCCCCTGCCTAGCGCCCTTTGTCTGCCTGGATAGGCATTAGCCTATACGTCGTTGTCCATGCTCAATCCACTGCTAGATGAATGTCTCCTCGCTGCGACTTTATTGGCAGACGTTTGCTGACATTTTCCATTTCTCAGCTCTCACACCGTGCACCCTAAGCTGGCCTTGCCAATTGCACAGTCTTATGGCAGGGGGTCTGTACATTCATTTAATTTATGACCACTTTAAAACTTCGGTGGTAGAAACTGCATCGCGGCCGGAGAAGTGACCGTACAGCATTGGTCAATTGTAGACTAAGGGATAATCTACTTGAACTTTCGACTTTGCGAACAGCGCGCCGAACAAAGCAGAATCGGAGCTCAATAACTGGTATAACAAACAAACAAAACACACCCATTGTCCATTAACAAACGTCGCTTCATGATCGTATAGAGTAACATGTCGAGCCCTTATCAACCTTCAACTGGATGCGGACCACAAACACACGCAGCTCGGGTCGTGGGTACTCCTTCACCATACTTCCCCTTACTCGCCACTGGAATGGTGAGCACAGTACAATGGACGGCTTACTACATGGTTCGGATGCTGCTCACAAAGCAGCCACGCAGCTGCCCCGGTTATTAACATGGGTCGCCCATCAGAGCCCCGTGTTGCAGGCTCTCGACACAGAGCCACGCAGCGCTGGTGCAAGGTTATGGCGGAACGCAGGCGCACGCCCGTGACCAACGCGAGCCGCTGTCACGCACTTGTTTGGCGCCGTCCGTGAAGTCCTCGATGGTGAAGTCGGGGTCGATGAAATTCCTCACGATGAATAACATGATCGTTTTCTTGAGCCACGCTCCCGGGCTGGAGATGACCAGAAACTTCATCCTCTTCTGGTCAGCTTTCTTCGCGGGGCGCCCAGTCTCCTCGTCACCGTGGTCGTCCTGCTGGCCGGCATTTCTGCTGTAGAACCTCCCCGGCACGGCCGCGCCACGGGGGCGACCATAGAGGCCACAGTTGAAACCTCGGGGATCGTGGAGCGCGACGCACGGTCCTCGGGACGCGGGTGCCGCGGTGCCAGGAGTCCTTGAGACCGGCCGCAACCGCGAGGAGAGACCGAGGCTTCTGCTCAGGCCCAGGACGGTCGAGCGAGAGGCGCCGATGCGACCCACGGAGACGAGCATCGGGGCGGCGTTCTAAACCGATGTTGGTGGTGGTGGTGGAGGTGGTGGTGATGGTGGTGGTGGTGCCGTTGCCTTTGTCCCACTTGTGTGCTAGCAAAACACAGCAGCCAGGCGTCGGCTGTGCCGAGGCCGCTTTTTATAGTGACCCACGCACCACCCCCGCCCCCTGCCCGCCCCGCGCACACTGTACGTACAGTGCGCGACCTACTGTCGGAGAGCGTGCGTTGCACGTGGCCTGGTACAAGCGTCGTGAGGACTGCGGCTTGACCCGTGTGTTGTGTGTCGCGCACGTGGTGCACTGTACACGCGACCACTGTCCACGCGACCACTGCACACTGAGCCCCCCGACGGTGCGTACGCGGTGCGTTGTCGCCGCACATGTGCCCGCGTCGCCTCGTCGTGTGACCTTGTGCTTGCGCCAAAGCGCTCGAGGATGTTGCTCCGAGCAGTCAACTGCGCGCCTGTCCTCGCTCGACCTGCAACTCTGTAAGGACGACGACGGCGCAGCGGTCGCAGCGCAGTGACAACGCTGGTGCGCGGTGCCGAGCCGACAGGATCGAGCGGCCGGGGAGAGGGGAGAGAGAGAGAGACTCCACGCAGGAGCTTCTCCGCTCTCCGCTGCTGCTCCGCTCTCCTCCGCTGCTCCCATTCATTAACACTGCGGCTCCTCTAATTATAATTGCGTTTCTGGAGAGCTGTTCACCCGAGGGTCACAAAGCGCTGCACAGAGCTGTGCGGAGAGAGAACGGCGTAAGGGCAACAACATATGAGCGGCAAATCAGCAACAATAACTTTGTATCCTTTTTTTTCCTCCTCTTCTAGCGGTGGCACGTCGTGTTCATCACACGTGGCGGGGTGTCTGTGAGAGGCCCTTGTCGCGTCGGCCGAGGGCGATGGCGGCGGGCGAGAGGCTTCGGGTGCCGGTGCACGAAAGCGCCTCCAAGGAGGTGTTCGTGAAGGACGTCCAGCCCCTGGTGAGACGCCTGGCGAGACGACGAGAGGCCCGGGTTCGATTCCAGGCTCCGGGTGCCGCCTTTCTGTGTTGCGTTCGCGTGCTCCGCGTGCGTGTGTTCGTCGGGTACTCCGGTTTCCCCCCCACCACAGTCCAAAGACACTCTGCTGCCTGGGTTCATTGCCCTGTTCACTAAAAGTGTGCCCTGTGGCGTTGTAACTCGCTTACCACTCCCCTCTGGACAACTCTTTAAAAAAAAGGGCTACATGGCGCAACGGTTCATTCCGGCTTGAATTTAAACAAAAAACCGAGTAACCTCATCCAGACCCTTGACAGTGAAGCCGTGCACCTGGGACTCCACTGTTCAGCGATCTGCTGCCCACGACGAGAGGGTTTCAGGATAGAGTTTGTGTGGCGTTCGTGTCGCTTCGTCGAAACAAGTTGAAAGATTGTGGACAAGAGTGGGTTTACTATAGAGTCCACGGTGTTGGGTTGCATGGCCATGAATCCGTATCATCTCAATTGTCAGAAACCGCTTAGTCCTGTACAGGGTCGCGCGGTGAGCCGGAGCCTATCCAGGCAGACACAGGGCGCAAGGCAGGGATATACCCACGATGGGACGCCAGTCCATCGCCAGACACTGCGGGCAATTTAGTCTGCAAGCCAATTAACCTATGCAGCAGCATCTTTTTTGCACTGTGGGAGGAAACCGGAGCGCCCGGCGAAAACCCAAGTGGACACGGGGAGAGAACATGCAAACTCCATACAGAAAGGTACTCGAGCCGAGATTCGAACCCGGGACCTTCTTGCTGTGAGGCGACAGCGCTACCCACTGGGCCACCGTGCCTCCCTG
>JAZEWT010000001.1:41516458-41534185 GCA_036362905.1 Mordacia mordax
TCCCATCGTGGGTGTATCCCTGCCTTGCGCCCTGTGTCTGCCGGGATAGGCGCCGGCTCACCGTGACCCTGTATAGGACTAAGCGGTTTCAGACAATGAGATAAGACATTTTAATAGCGCTTTTCACCCGAGGGTCACAAAGCGCTGCACAGAGCTACGGAAAATCAGCAACAATAACATTTATTTATATTTAATATACACATCACTGCAGAACAACATGTAACTCCACCGATTATTGGTTCAGTTACTGGACAAATCGGATAACTGAAAATTGATTTGATGATTGCTTCGAAAAGCTGCTCTCTCGGGACAGCCGCGTCGATCGCTCCCTCTCTCCACCTCGAGACGTTTCGCCTCACTCGTTAGAGGCATCCTCAGGCGCAGGAAATTTATTTGGCAAGAAATCAGTTTCAAGGACAATACCATATATTATCGAAGCATTTTTGTTGTCATATTTTGCCAAAAGCATATAGGTGGGGTTTTGCAAACTGGACACTTGTTAAAAGTATCTCTTTGGTGTTTTAAGATCTGAACACCTATATCATTGCAAGAAATGGTAAAACTTTTTGTAGTTTTTTTTTTATGAAAAGTGTCACCTGTGTTCCCATCTACATCACGTTGAGTGCTGTATAGGGTGGCTGCTGTTTAAAGGGGAGCAAGTAATTGGCCACGAACAAAAATCGGTTTCGTTTTTAGTCAATCACTGTTTTGACTGATCTTCCAAACTCTACTGAACATCTCATCTCCCATCTCATTGTCAGAAAGCAATTAGTCCTGTACAGGGTCGCGGTGAGCCGAAGCCTATCCCGGCAGACACAGGGGGCAAGGCAGGGATATACCCACGATGGGACGCCACTCCATCCCGTTAACAAAACGTGCCAATTCTTCACTTCACTTTACTGATTGGCTGTTGTCAGGTGGTGGAGGGTTTACACAGACATTGTTTACGCGACCTAACTCAATAGAATCCATTGATAACATTGGTCACAAAAGCCATCGAATTAAAGACATTGTCATTTTTGAATGTGTTAATAATAAACTATCACTGCCAAGGTAGAAGTTAAGCTGATTCACTTCCCGTTGACATACATTTGGCTGCTAAATTATTGAAGTCGTCATTCAGTAAACACTGAGTAAGGTATCCATCATCTTTGTTGAGCTGAAACAGTTTTGCATCCTATGATAAGCAACTTTTTTCAGACCATTGCATTGAAATGTAATGGAAAATGTAGGTTGACGTATCAAGATGAGATGCACACAAAAATACCTGCTCATATGTGTTTCACTAACATCACCATTATGAATGCGTTATTGCATTACATGAATAAATAGTCTGAATGAATATAGTCTGTTCGATGAAGGTCTCCCCACACCGTGTCTGTCATGGGCTGGAGGGTGGGACTAACTCGCCAATTGACCACGAATGTAAGCTGTGACTGGGAACCAAATAGATTTACTAATGTTCATAAGCGCAGCACTGTTCCATACTACTCCACACCTAACATGCATAATATATGATCAGTATTTGAATATAGGCCTTCATGATGTGCGTAACATAAGGTCAGTGTGACATTAACTAATAATTCTCCTAAATGTTTGACCATCTTTCCAATAGAGTCTATTATGCATTTAATTCTGTATAATTTTTCATCACTCTGCATTTCCTGTATCGTTTGTGTAATTCACATTTCGACTGCTGTAAAGGTGGCAGCGGTGATAAAAAATGTAACAATGATGAATATTTAAAATTTCCTGCCCAAGTGCCAGCGAGCCGTTCACCCTCGCAAGCACGCCCATTCAGTAACGACTCCGTGCGCACGCACGCACGCAATGGCAGAGCGTTTGGAAGCAAAAGCATTTAATGTTCTAATAGGGAAGTTGCATTATTAAACAACTCGCTAAACCGTATGAGATGTTTAATAATGCACTGGGGAGCCATGTCTGCTGCATTCATAAATACTTGTGAAATTGGTCTTGTGTGTATTGTCACGCCTTGCAGGATGTCCTCATATGCATTATAAATGTTGATTACATTGAATCATGATAACTTGTGGAAATGTGTGTGGTTGTTGAAACAGAGAATTGTGTAATCTGATGTGTCTGGTTATTATTTAAAAGACAGTGGTTGAAGATTGAGTCACTCATTTTACGTGTACGGAATTCTGTTATCTAAATCACAACAACTGGGTAGTAATCTGCTGATTTTTTAAATTTTAAGAGGAAAACGAACGTGTTGTCGTCTTTGTGAATCTCAGTGACTTGATGATTTACAATCATTACAAAAATCATCTTAAAAATACATAAAAACATTCGGTAGAGTAAATGCTTTCAGAATAAAGTAAATAGAGGGTCATAAAAAGCACTAGCTTGAATTCTTATATTTATTGAAATGTCACTTTCAACACTGGTTTTGATATCACAACACCAATAAAGCATGGTAGATTTTATTACTATGAACGCATTTTTATATGTGATACCTGTGCATCCAGTACCATTTGCATATGTGTATATAAATATTCCATCGCTGCAGCTAGTTTTTATTCAGTCATGTGCTCCACAACAGCTGTAATTTCTACCTTCAATCGTTCAACTGTATGTGGATTATTCCTGTACACATCGGTAATAAATGCCCACATTCTGTAACGTCAAATGAATTACTGTGAAATTATTCAGTAAATATAGGCTATTGAAATTAGAGCATTTGCTTTTTCATGACCTTGTATTACAGGCATTAATAAGTGGAGACACAGTTTGCATTCTTTGATGTTCTAAAATAAAAATTTGAGAAAGTATATTGCAAAATAGGATATGTACATAAAATCGTAACTTCCATTCGGTTGCAAAGCAATGACAGGCTTTACAAGCCAATCGTTCAGCTCTGTGCAGTGCTTTGTCACCCTCGTGTAACAAGCGCTGTAGAAGTGCAAATATTATTATTACTTAATCTTTCTCAGAAAACAGGTAATGGTAATTGCATTTATAGAGCACTTTTTACCCGAGGGTCACAAAGCGCTTCACAGAGCTGCGGAGAGAACGGCCCGCCAACAACAATGGCATTTAATGGAAAATCAAAAACAATATACTTTTTTGGGTTTTTTTTTAATACAAATATCGTTGCAGAACAACATGGAAAATAAGATCAGACTTTCAACTATTTATTAAAAACGCAAAATAATTATATATATATATATATAAATTGGAATACATATATTGGCATCAGATCAGAATATCAGCAACACATGCATATCTTAAATTGAGCATTATATCACCAGATAAATTACATCTTTGGCTAATCCCGAAAGAGCAGCTTTTGGAAGCAATCATCATCCTTGGCTAACTGTTTCATTATCACTTTGCCCAACGTTTGACAGCTTTGTCTAATTTCACAAAAACACATCTGAGGCTTAATCAAATTGTACTAAACAGAGTAGCCACCTAATTCCAGACCCAAACATCCTACCTCCTGGCTTTGGCATTTCTCAACCACATCAGACCAACAATAGGCTGAAGTGTACATCTCCTTTATACATAGCAAATGAAAGACAAGCCACATTTGACTGGACCCCATCTAAGGATCGTGTAGTAGACCATTGCAATCTGTATTCCTTTAATGGCCTAATCACTAAACTACACACACTCTGTTCAAAAGCCTTTTCTTGTGGCACGCAGACCGTAAAATAGTGATATTATTTCCGGCTCGCAGTCTTGAAAGCCTCTCGTATCTTGCAGACCTCTACTTTGGCATTTAGTTCCTAAACATTTTGCCATACGCAGTAAGTCAACCGATTGTCATTTTAATGGTAGTATTTCGTTTGGGCTGTATACGAACAGGTGACAAATCGGAGGTGTTGGATATCGACAGCCCAGACTTGACGAAGTTCCCCGAGTTCAGCAAGGCCACCTGGCATGAATGCGTGCTGGAGGCAGGAGATGTCCTTTTCATTCCAGGTACTCGGCATGCCGACACATTGAGTCGTGATGCGTCTCCACGTGTCACGCGTTCCTTTTGTGAAACAATATCGCAGCCACTTTGCTGTCTAGAAATGACCTTCGACATTGAACCAATACTTGGCGCGCTCCAATTTGTAGTTTAATTTCACGTTTGCACGTTTATGGAAATGTCACAACTGTTTGAAAAATATAATTGCTTTTAATACCGCCTAAAAAAAACGTGGCATTGTATAAATATTTTGAATTTATTAACACAGATTTTGCATTCATCTTTAGAAATAAAATAAAGCAAATTTATTTTTGCCTTTAATGAGCCAGAAAATGTTCTATCATAACCTTCAGCCAAGCACTGTATGTGGTCTCACACTTTGAAAGTGTTCCATCTCTTGTGTGACTTTTTGACCCTTCATGGAAGAGTAATTAAATGTTTAAGCAGAGCAATATCTCTTTTATGATTTATTTAGGGACCATCACTGTTATTAAGATATTTTGATTATTGGTGTCTTGAGGCTTGTATGAGATAATATATTTTACATTTGTATTTGTGGATATAACTAGGCTATAATGTAGCTTCAATTTCTATGGTAATATTATAATTATTGTTCATAATTTTTCACATTAAAAAGAAAACTAGAAAATGTAACGTCTTTGAAATTATAAAAAATAGGTCAATAAATGTTCGCTTATTGGGCTTATCACCACAGGGCGTTCGTTGTATATTCCCACATGGGGTATTTGTTGTACTTTAATAATACTGTATTGATTACCACCGACGTTGCTAGCGGCTAGTTTTGGATTGAACTGTGGAGTGAGCTAATATGGTTCATTTTACAGGATTTAACCGGGTTACAACTGCCTGGACAATTACAGCACCCGGGTAATTGTGGGTTAACAGCCTATTGTGTTCAGATTGCAAGTGACATGCTTTCCTGCTCTCTGACTAATGTATTAATTAAAACCTGAAGGTAAAGTCGGGCTATTCTGCCCCATATAAAGTGCACGCTTCGAACGTATTAGTTGCGCTAAGTGCCATTAAACCACATTACGTGTACAGAAGTGATGAGGCACTGCCTGTTTGCACCGTAATGGATGATATATCATCGAGAAAGCTGCATCGCACAGACACTAAGGTTGACTAACAAGCTCATTTCAGAGACATAAGTGTGCCCAGGCTGATGTGTGAGCTTGAAGCTATTGGTACATTTTAAATCCATTCATTTACCGAAGAGTGATTATTTGTTGATCCACCCTGAACACAGTTACTAAAAGAGCAGAACCTCACTATGTTATAATTTTGCAGAAGGACAATTCAAATACCTTAGGTTAATTTAAATCAATACCACCTATCATGAGCTATGGCCATGGCATAATATAGTCATAAGTCAAAGCATATCTACTCAGGTGGGCATTTGCAGTACCTATTTCTGTAGGTGGCCCTAAGTCAGTGGGAAAATGTATAGGACGACTATGTATCAGTGCCTTTAAAATATATCAAAGTCAAAAACGAATATGCCAATAGATTCAATGTTTTGGGTTAGGTAACGTAAAAAATGATTGTCGTAAACCCTCCACCACCCGGCAACAGCCAAGCAGTAAAGTTTGTCAACGTTGACAAAACGTGCCAGTTCTTCACTATCTGATCACACTGGTGTGTGTTGAAGAGCAAACTCACAGCACTTGTAAATGAAAGACGACGTTTCGCTGATTATTGCAATCAGCATCATCAGCCAATCCGTACCAGCTTGAGACGAGTTCGCTTCTTCTTATATGGGGAAGCTGTGACGTCATCATACCACGGGCTAGCACGGGCGAGCGCGCTCTCACAAGTTTGCTGGGATCCAAGGGGGCGAGGGCTTGGGGGTGTGGTAACAATTACAGAGGTTTTGAAATCTTCATTAATTAGATTAGATTAATCAGGTGCTCTATCAATGCAATTATTATTATTTAGACTTCAATGTTAAATCCTCCCATAAACTCCAATGTTAAATCCTCCCATAAATTTCAATGTTAAATCCTCCCATAGACTCCAATGTTAAACCCTCCCATACACTCCAGTGTTAAACCCTCCCATACACTCCAGTGTTAAACCCTCCCATACACTCCAATGTTAAACCCTCCCATATACTCCAATGTTAAACCCTCCCATACACTCCAGTGTTAAACCCTCCCATACACTCCAATGTTAAACCCTCCCATAGACTCCAATGTTAAAGCCTCCCATAGAATCCAATGTTAAATCTCGTCTCGAGACTTGTTCCGGCGGTGAGCCGCATCGGCTCACCGCCGGAACTGCTCGCTGCCGACCTGCGCCCGCTCGAAAACACTCGTTCCCTCATTCGTTTGTTTAACAATATGTATCGCGTATTCCACATCCCTCTCCAAATTATATCAACTATTTGACTACAGTTGAATTGTTCTGATGCTGCTGTTGTTGTTGACATGCCACTCTCTCCATAGCTCCAAACAGTGCTCTGTGACACTCGGGTGAAAAGTGCCCTGTAATTGCAATTATTACTACTGAATTTATAGTTTGAGAATGCGTTTCCAAGGCGCACTTGGTTTATAGCTATTAGAACGATTGAAATTATTTGTATCAATCTCAATAGACTCTCAGATTAGTCTGGACCAATAATGGTTAGTTTTACATGAATCATGAATGACATACTGATTGACATACTTTACTGGTTGGCTGTTGTCGGGTGGTGGAGGGTTTACGACAAACAATTTTTACGTGACCTAATCCAAAAAGTGGAATCTATTGATAACATTGGTCACCAAAGCCTTCAAATTAAAGTAACGAATGTTCCATTGTCAGATTCTAAATTATGTACCGAATATCCTTTAGAAAGGTCGCTTACATTCTCTACGCGCAGTGTGTGCCATCCGGTTGACTCCCTGTTTGAAGCCCTGCATGTGTGTGACGTGGCGTCGATATTTCCCCCTGTTACTTGCAGCATTGTGGTTCCACAACGTGACGTCTTTGGAGTTTGGCGTGGCCGTCAATGTCTTCTGGCGGCATCTTCCGCTCGACGCTTATGACCGCACGGACACGTACGGCAACAAGGACCCGGTGGCGGCCGCACGTGCCATGGAGATGGTGGAGCGTGCGCTGAAGTCGCTGGCAAAGTTGCCCCGGGACTATCAACGCTTCTACGCCCAACGTTTAATCCTAACGGTGCAAAGGAAGGTGCTTGGAGGAAACGGCCCTTAACCAGCTGCAAAATGATGGCTGTATTTAGACAGCTTTTAAATGTAATTATAATATGACTTATATTGTTAAAGTGCCTCCGTCCTCAAAAGAGTATTTTGGAAGTACTTTCCTTCATTGATGGCTCAAAGCTAGGGGTTGAAATTGCACCTCTCTTGGCACAGGCCAGGCTCCAGAGAATGATCAAAGTCCCACAAAGTAATACTTGTTTGATTGATCCCTGAAGTATATTTGGTTGAGGTAATCTTCGACCAGAGCATTAAGCTTCAGCTCATGTTTCAATCCACTGCTGGATGATTGTCTGCCGACACCATGTCAGTCATTCGGGTCACCGAATAAAATCTCGCCACGCTGGTTACTATAGGTTGGGGAGGTGAGGGACTCAGAATTCGCTTGGACATCACTCACCACTCGAAAAAAAAGCCGTTATTGTTGCTCGATGTAAGAACAGCAGCGCTTTGTGACCCTCGGCTGAAGAGAGCTTTATAAATGCAATTATTATTATAATTCACAGCTTTGGACAGCAATTCTGAGAGTGTTAGCTTTATAGTGCAGTGTGCTAATCGTAGCACCACCACTCTGCACCTATTGTTGAACTTCCAGACAAGTATAAATGTATTTTTTTAAATGCAATCCTCAAAGTGCTTTCACACATCTGTGATGTATACAAAAGCACCGTCATTGACTAAATGCTATCTATTAATGTACCATAATGGAATACAAGTTCATGGAAGTTAGAGTACAATATCGTCCGCAGTACAATAACCTAAAGTTTGATATAAAACCTTTCAGTGGACAGCTGCAACACACATGTATATGTACAGTGAATGCATAATTTGAATAGTAATTGTTTTGTCGAAAAAGATCATCTTAAGGATTCATTTCAATAGCGTACAGGCATATGGTGATACATAAGAAAACGCATGCTTCCTAATGGCTTTGGTGCACTATGTTAATGGGTCCATCTGCTGTGCCAGAGTGAACATCACGGTCAGAATTGCACACAGCTGACCACCTAGGCAACAGCCCTCATCTGTATTCAGATACGTTTTGATTTTATTTACCCATGTTTTTATAATATTCGACGTGGCAATTACTTATATAGATCCACATTTGGCTGAATTTCTGTGGGATTTTTTTGTTTTTATTTTGGCCTAAAGGCTGCAACTTGCTGAATGTTATGAATAATTTTGTATGGTCCAAGTTTTGGTTTGCAATTGATATGGTAACATCCACCCACACTTCATAAACCACGAAGGATCTCTTCCAGAAACCTTCGCGAATCGCACATTTTGCGAATAGCGCTGTGACCCTCACGCGTCCCCATCGGCTTTAAATATTGCGCTAAAAACTATGAATAAATGCATGCACTACGTAATGCAGGATAGACTGAAAAGAAGCGACATTAGAACGAGCGATCACGCAAACGGTAGATTCTACCGAAACCGGGAGACATTGTCGAGTCGTAAATATTACCCGCGACGAATTGGGATGAGACACTGGGACACGGGTACTCAGTTGGCTCGCGAGATGGAGGAACGTCACTATGCGTACATACTACTTCTCGCAGAACGGCGTAAACATGCTCAGATGTTTCTAAAATGTTTGGGAAGAGCCTGCGAATGTGTGCGGGGAACCGCTGGTGCCCTAGCGAAATGTCGCAAGTGGATTCGTGAATCGCAAATTTGCGGATAACGAGCTGTTAAGTATACATTGATAACCGTGCTCAATGCTGACCTCTGCAGGTGATTGGGATTGGGATTTTTTGCACCGTTAAATATTATTAAATATAACTCAGAGCAAATGTGAAAAAAAAAACACATCAAGCAGAGATGCATTTTACTTAACTGCATGAAATGTTACTATTTGCATCGGAAAGTATTTTTCTGGTGTATACAATACCTCGGCATGTGTGATGTTCAATTAATGAGATCAAAACAGCGTCATCAATTTACTTGTTAGGAGACAGTGGAATGATCCGTTTAAAAAGAGTAGTTCATTAACGTGATAGAGCTCTTGAAATTCGTTATTATCTGGCCCAGCTTTGTGGCGTAAATGGTGCTATTGCTTCGAAACTAACACTTCATGTCAACAAGCACACCTCCTTGAGGAGCACTTCTAAAGTAGTGCTCTTGAAATCGCATTATCGTAATTTCCCTTTGCACATGATACCTGCAGGCCTATGCGAGGCATTATGTTAATGAATTTACATTTAACAAAAATAGGTCTCAAAGTCTAGAACACGAAACTAAAGAGAAATTTGTTATATTTTCCTGTGTACACACTGCACCACCCTCGAACTACATGCGGATTATTAGAATTTGATGGGATTCCTTTGTTCATAATAATTTTCACGTGTCAAATCGCGTAAATAAAATGTGTGTCGTAAACACTCCTTCACCCGACACAGCCAGTTAATAAAGTAACGTGAACAAATGTGCCTATTAATTACTGCTTCAGGACACTGCTGTGTTGGTGAGAAATCCACAAGATATAACAATTTGGGATTACTCCGTAGCTTGAAGCATTATAATTATATGTGCGGTGAGGTGTACTCGCAAATCACGATTTTAAATGACAAGCTCATCTCATTATCAGAAACCGCTTAGTCCTGTACAGGGTCGTGGTAAACCGGAGCCTATCCCGACAGACGCAAGGCAGGGATATACCCACGATGGGACGCCAGTCCATTACCGGACACTGCGGGCAATTTAGTCTGCAAGCCAATTAACCTATGCAGCAGCATGTTTTTTGGACTGCGGGAGGAAACCCGAGTACCCGGCGAAAACCCACGCGGACACGAGGAGAACATGCAAACTGCACACAGAAAGGCACCCGAGCCGAGATTCGAACCCGGGACCTTTTTGCTGTGAGGCGACAGCGCAACCCACTGGGTCACCATGCCACCATAAATGACAAACTGCGTAATATTTATCTTCATCCGTGGGAAATCCACAATCCATGCTACGCTGCCATTGGCGTTTACCATAGCAAGAGATGATAACTTTCTTTTAAACAGCAGGGGGCATACATACACTGCAACAAACATTGCAGAAATATTTTATGTTTAGCTCTTTTTAAATAACGGTAACTGATACTAACTCACATTTCATAATCACGTTATTTAAAATATGTGATGTAAGGATGGGAATAAGGAAGACAGAGGTGTGAATCTTTCCTAATTATGTATTGAGAACCTCATCTTCTCTCATTGTCAGAAACCGCTTAGTCCTATACAGGGTCGCGGTAAGCCAGAGCCTATCCTGGCTGACACGGCGCAAGGCAGGGATGCACCCACGATGGGACGTCAGTCCATCACCGGGCACCGAGGGCAATTTTGTCTGCAAGCCAATTAACCTATGCAGCAGCATGTTTTTTGGACTGAGGAAACCGGAGTGCCCGGCGAAAACCCACGTGGACACAGGGAGAACCAACAAATTTAAACTAGTTTTATACCTGAACACTGGCAAAATGGTATGCATACACATAGCAGCTCGACCTGAGCTATTAATGCATTAACAGCTACGTTGTCCTGATCTGCTTGCCTTTTGACGACACTTGGCTAACACTGATGAGACTAGACTGCAAATAAAACCGTTTCTGGTGTGGGCCAATCAGTTTCAAGGGCAATGCATTTATTATCAAAGCATTTTGTTTGCATCTTTTGCCACAATCATGTTTTTTTTTACTTGACACCTTGTGGAAGGTGTCTCTTCGGCGTATTAATATTTTAACACTTTTGCTATTGCCAGAAAGCGGAAAACCTTTTCTCTTTTTACATCATCTGTACACTGGGAAAAAGATACTCAGTGGTCTTGTTAGGGAAATGGTAAAAATGGTCAGGTTGGAATTTAAATAAATGATCAGATTGGTATTGTGAAATGTAAGCAAAACACAGTCGTGTTTATGAAATTGCTTGCACAGATTGTGTATAAGGCACACTGTCTAGAAGTGGAAAGCATTGCACTTGTAACATTGACACCTACTTTTATATATAGATTTTTTACGTAAATTAAATATTTTTTCTTATCTTCACACTTGCTGTAACAATTGGCTTTAAATTACATCTCAAAATCACCATTCCACTCATTGTGCGTATTAAAAATTGCTTTTGAAACAATGGATAATAGTACATTTTTGAACTCAGTGTTATGGTAATTCAACAGTTTATGGTAAAAAAAGAAGGATATGGATACGTCCACAAGTCAGTATTACATTCAACCTGTGCTGCACAAGGACTACTGCCATCAGGGGGTTCCCTAAGCCCAAAAAAACCCCAGGCTATGGTTATAACCGGTTGAAATAGCTTAACCCGGATTGGGTAGCAATACACTGCCTAACACTGACCTCTTCTTAGAGGGTCTTTGGATTGTTATTTGAAATCCCCCCGCAGACCAGTTCACCAAGGAAGACCCTACCAGAGGTACTGGGCTCTGGGTGACATGATTGGGATTCATTGGAACACGCAAACTCTTTCACTACAGTCAGGTTACGATCCACAAGGAGGGAACGATTTTGTTATGGGCATAACAAGCAAGTTAACATTTTCAATCCTATAATGGAACATACGTGCAAAGCTTCTGCATATGAAAGTTTTGGATTTTTTTTTTTAAAGGACAACACGCTACACATTGAACAAAGTGTCAGCTCTCGCAGAGAACTTCCGACTCGGACGAGGTCTGTTTAAATGCATGCTGTGCCCCTCTGCACTGTAGGCAGCACATGGCCCGTTTTGGCTGAGCTGCAGAAACGAGGCTTATGGGAGTGCCTAATGGCCCGGCACTAGCGCCAATAAAGCCACTTTCCATGTTAAATGCGGGCTGGTCCTGGAGGCCTCCCTGGCTTAATTGACCAGCAGCAGAAATGCCCCAAAGTGCTGCAGGAGCTGATGGAAACGTGCTGTGACTTTGCGCAAGTAAATAATGCACTGTATTTTGATGTTTATCCGCAGATTTGTAGCGTTCCAATCCTCTAGGTGCTGAAAGGTAATTAGACTAATGGATAAACTGTGTTGGGATATTATTTGGTTAATATTTTATTTGAAATGATTTATTGTTTTCTACCTTCTGGCAAGGCTGAAACTTTCATACTTTCATGCAGATGACTTTAACCCTGGCTGTGCCAGTGAAGTGAATCGTGTTCACAATTAAAATCGAGAGAGTTTTCTCGTTTTTGGACTCTAAGGATATGTTGTACTATATGCAAACAACGTGTGTACGCTCCTGTATAAGAAAACATTTTTTACGATTTCTCAAAAATATGGCGAATTAAAATATTAACATTATTATGCATACATTAGCGTGTAATGGCACCAATCTCTCAAAATTCTGATGCATAATCTTAGTTTACAGCAGTATGGTTTCAGAATAAATCTTGTAAACAATGAAAATTTCAACAGTGTTCTGATGGTCTCCGTGTGTGCATTCGTTCTTGAAATTAGCGTCATCTGCAGAAACTTTGCCGCTTCACTCGCCATTTTTGTACATATGCATTCTGTGTAATTGAAAAAATGCTTTAAATAAATGAATAAACAACCAAGGCTACGGTGCCATGTGAAAACACAACAAAAGTTTTTGGCAGCGAGCGTGCTTCTGGTCCTTGAATACACAATAGCGATAGATGAAGCCACTTCGTGTTTTTGTTGACCATAATAATTTCCTATATTAGTGTTGCTTCTTCCTGTGTACTTGTAGCATGCCATCAAAATATTCTTTTAGTATTCCTGCAAGTGATGAATATGTCCTGTAGATGTCAGCAACCACTTTTCTTGCACTTGACAAACAATATTTATGCCCTTCGTATGCGTTTAGCCCCAAGAACAAGACCACACTTTGGACTATGAAGGACATTTATGGCATATATATGTTTGTGTCACGGTTACGTAGTATTCAAGAGTGTTTGTCTCATGTTCGTAAAGTTCTGATTTCAAGTCTCAGTCAGGATTGATTGCCCATCGTCTCCTTGGGGTTAAAGATATTAACAACTGTATTTTCTTGGAAGGCATCAGCGCGTGTCCTGTGACGAGGACAGATTTGCGTGAAGTAAATGCGTAATTTCCAATACTTTCTAGGGAACATATGTAAGCACTCCCAACCGCTCATAAATGACTGAGCAGACTTATATCGGCTTTACGGTTACTTAGAAGCCAAGCTCCAACTTATTCCGAATGTAATACCAGTTTGAGCAGATAATTCCTATAAGCAATGCAGTTGTGTTGCCACTCAAGTACGACACATTCACTTAAAATGACCACAGTATTTTTTTAAAGTGCGTGGTCACATTCATTGACACTGATGCATATAGGTCAAGGGGACCTACACCGTGTGAGAGCTGGAATCGTGTGGAGTTTGGCACAAATCCCACAAGTTAAATCTCTACCGAGCGTGACGGGGACAGAATGGGAGTGGAGCGACACAGCAGGAGGAAGTGGGATGGAAAGGCTTAACCCTCGGATCAAATGGGAAGCAACGATGCCAAAAATTAGGGGCAATCCAGTCATTTACTTCGGAACTTTATGCACTCAACACAGTACACTTGCCGGGCGTCATGTGGCCTATTAAATATATGAGCAAACCCTTGCACTCGCAATCAATGTTGCTGGGAAATCCATCATGTAAACGTTGTACTCTCTTATGAAAGCAAGAGAAGAACGATATATTTGCACCATAGGAGGGATAGTAGTGTTGGAGAGAATGCTGTTAAAAGTCATGTTAGTGTGCTGCCAGACCTTGGATACAGATGGATAAGAGAGAGTTGCAGTGATGGATGAGCACACAATTGGCAAGTGGGTGGACTGGTGAGAGGTGGGAAAAATACTGAAGATGTTGACACGGTGTGTTAACATGCAAACTTGCACGAAAAGCAGGTGCACTTGTTATGCAGAGGATTAGGTATAGTATTCAGGGCACGTGCATGTCAAACAGATGACTGAATATTAGTGCAAATATGTAAAGACACGTTAAAGTACAGGGAGGTGTGCATAGATCAAATGGTAGAACGTCTGCATAGCAAATATCCACAAGCGTGGTGTGCTTGCAGTTGGTCCTGACAACTCACGTAACTCACTAGAAGCTCCAGGTAGCTGTGGTGACCCTGATCTTGCCCCTGCTGGCTTGCCGTGACAAGCAATAGTTGAATGACCAAGGAGGCACGCTTGAACAACTAATGAATGCTGGAACGCTGAAACTGAGCAGAGAATAATATATTTAACTGATATTTTGTTGAGGATTAGCAAAAACGAAAGATATTGGAAAAAATAAGAGCTCAAAATCAAAGCTCAGGTATGAAATATATCTACCTTGGAGCATATGTAGTGAAGAACGGGCATTGCAAAGGAGGCATTGCAACAATTAGATTTAATCTCATACTGGACTTAGGAGGCAATTCAAAGGCTAAAGACACTGGCATAATATTTAAATTGATGTCTAGAGTATATGAGACAACCGTAATGCCGATTTTGTTCATACTTGCCAAATGTGAGGAAAGTCTAGAAATGAAAAAAAAAGCATTAATTGCAGAAATGAATTAGTAGGGCGGCGCGGTGGCGCAGTGGTTAGCGCTGACGCCTTACAGCAAGAAGGTCCCGGGTTCGAGTCTCTCGGCTCCGGTGCCTTTCTGTGTGGAGTTTGCATGCTCTCCCCGTGTCCGCGTGGGTTTTCGCCGGGTACTCCGGTTTCCTCCCACAGTCCAAAAGCATGCTCCTGGATAGGTTGATTGGCTCGCAGACTAAAATTGTCCCGCAATGCCCGGCGATGGACCGGCGTCCCGTCGTCGGGTGTATTCCTGCCTTACGCCCTATGTTTCCGGGATAGGCTCCGGCTTCACCGTGACCCTATATAGGATTAAGCGGTTTCAGATAATGAGATGAGAATTAGGAGGGATACTAAGTTTTTAAAACTGCTGCACACAGATTAAGTGATAAGACTACGGGTAGATGAATACATAGCACGGTTGTTTAGGACTTGTATCAGACGCGGACAAGCTGCGAGATTGTTTGATAAACATGATTAAAATGGTGTACACTGTTCAATAAAAAAGGCATGATGCAGGTACTGTATCAGATAGAAAACGGTGGAAAGACATAATTTGGTCCAATCATCATTGTTGGGTGGATGGATGAGAATCTAATTAGAAAGAGATCTGTGTACATAATTCAGTGGCGGTCCATGACACGATGTTGACCTGGCAATGGATGCCACTTCAGGTTTTACATGCTCAGGGGATCACACACGCACATGGAAGAATGTATTATTGGAACACAAAGGTAATGTGTGGTGATGATGACGATGCTGCTGCTGCACCAGTGCTGGGCTACCCCACCGGTTCCTCAAGGAGGTGGCTTTGTCAGCTCTGTGTGCCCGTCTAATGCACCGAGTATGGATTATTAAGCCAATTTCCAGCTTCTCAGTGGGTCATCATATAATTCTATGAGTCTCCTTGTTAACCTATGGGTCTCCATGTAAGTCTGTGGTTCTTCATTTGTCTCTATGCATGTATGTGAAAAGCGGCGATCATAAAGCCATTGCCAGCACGTTCCAGTTTTTCAGTTCATCCACCTGCACACGTCACCAGAGATTGGAAAATCTGAGGTGAATTTTGTTGCCTCCTAACCCTGGGGCCACAGCAACATACCTGTATGACATTTGAAACAACGCAAATTTGTACCAATCATATCATGATTAAACCTCATGGTTACTGTGCTTTAAAATACGTACATACTTACAATCCCTTTGAAAAATGTTTTGTCAGTGTCTGGTTTATGCAGTCCATGTACATCCCACCGGGCGGCAGAGTGGCCCAGTGGGTAGCGCTGTCACCTCACAGCAAGAACTGCCCGGGTTCGAATCTCGGCTCGGCTGCCTTTCTGTGTGGAGTTTGCATGTTCTCCCCGTGTCCGCGTGGGTTTGCGTTGGGTACTCCGTTTTCCTCCCACAGTCCAAAAAACATGCCCCTGCATTGGTTTAATTGGCTTGGAGACTAAATTGCCCGCAGTGCCCGGTGATGGCCTGGCGTCCCATCGTGGGTATTGTCCCTGCCTTGCGCCCTGTGTCTGCCGGAATTGGCTCCGGCTCACCGCGACCCTGCACAGGACTAATCGGAATCCCTGTACAGATGATGTCACATGGAAGGGTTTTTTTTTATAATACCAACCTGTCTATTGTGTCACTGCATGTAATAAATGAGAGATAACGAAACGAATATCTTTCACGGACTGACAGTATTTACGCACGTGTTCTTGATGTCTTACTCAGTGACTTAATTTACACATGCGTAGCTCTGTACAAATAGCAAGATGATGTTACACAAAACAAATAAAATGGTGTAAATGTTGTGCCTTTTGTTAGTGTACTTAACATTATAGCTCTTTCCTCTAGTGCATGTTTTAGCGCTAAAGGAAATGGACCAATACATATCGTTGCAATGTGTAATGGTAGCCAGTGACGCACTTGGGTCGGGGTGGGTTATAAATTAAACATGCAAAGGTCCTGCGTGTTAATCTTATATTTTTATGAAGAAAAAAAAAACAGCTGGCAAAATGCATCTCCGGGCAGACACTGACGCAGTGGCTGCTTCCTCGTATGTGTCTTTTGTTGCCTGATCATTTGAGCGATTTATTGTTGGATACATGTTTCATTAAACATGTTATGGTGCCACTAGCGTCACATCATGGATATAGCCCCGCCTTGCACCCTGTGTCTGCCGGGATAGGCTTCCCCCCCCCCCCCCAGCGACCCTGTACATTATTGATAATGATGATATTATGGAGCTGGTGTTAGAGTGCGGTAAGTGTACGTGCATGCTTGAGCAAGCACAATAGTTTGTCACCAACAATAGTTTGTCACTAACAAACTATTGTGCTTGCTCAAACATGCAAATATTATTATTCTTAGTTCCGTTTGAACATTCCCAATAAGGTCGATGTTAAGTTTGCCGATTAGTGACTTTAAACGTGAAAGCTTACACGCTCATCATAAGGCAGTGCTCACAGTTCGGTTCATTAACAAATGCGATGTAGCAAACACTGAACAGCGCACAAACAAACATGTAGAGATGCTTGAAATTGCACTGAAAGATGGACAGAGAGATTAAAGAAAATATGCATATCAATGACATCATTCGAAGAATTGCGCAATGCAAGTGAACTCCTGCAGTTCCCGTCGCTCGAGGGATGATGGCAGTTAGTCTAGAATAATCACAATGTGGCAGCCAAGGAATGGAATGTGTCTAAGAGGGCGTTGACTAAGGAGATGTAGCGATGAAATCTACCTCTGTGTAGGTATGCAGTGGATTATCCAATTACGGGACGGCGAGGTGACTAGCTTGTGGAGGAATATATTTCGTAATAGATTGATTGTGGCTGATGATGAAAAAACGCAGGTAGGTTGACTGCAAACAGTCGTTTAAGAAAGGGGAGTTTGTCAGTGGATATTTAAGGGTGCGATGTCATCTTCATCATCATCTTCATCCGCTTTATCCGGGGCCGGGTCGCGGGGGCAGCAGTCGAAGCAGCGATGCCCAGACTTCCTTCATCCCAGACACTTCCTCCAGCTCTTCCGGGGGGACCCCGA
>JAZEWT010000001.1:41539211-41552503 GCA_036362905.1 Mordacia mordax
TCAGCTGCAGTGTGTGTTGTAGTTTGTAGAATCTTGGGACGATGCTGCTGTCCCGGCAGCGTTGTAAGAAGGCGAGATTGCTGAGCATCGCATCTTCTTGCTGCGAAGTTTGCCGAGAATCTTCGACAATTCGAGTTCCCCCTCCCCGTAGAGGTTACCAATGTAATGATGTAGGTTTTCACGGCTCGATGCATGATGATTGCTTCGAAAAGCTGCTCTCTCGGGACAGCCGCGTCGATGGCTCTCTCTCCTGTGTGTGGGAGCTTCTTTCATGAGATGCAAATTAGGGGACTAGCCACAGACAAAGCAGGAGGGGGTTGTCGCAGTTCCGGGGTGTTAATAGGATAATGAGATTAGTGTTAATGTGATTCAGATGTAGACCCCACACAACAAAAGATGACTCGACACATACATAGTTCCCACACATCTAAAGGAGCAACAGGCACTACACACGCACACTGCGCCTGAGGATGTCTCTAACGTGTGAGGCGAAACGTCGCGAGGAGAGAGGGAGCGATCGACGCGGCTGTCCCGAGAGAGCAGCTTTTCGAAGCAAGCATCATGCATCGAGCCGTGAAAACCTACATCATTACAATTCGATGAAATGACATTTGGAGATTGCTACATACTGCTTATGCGTAGTGATTTGTAGTGTTCTTTTCAATTTGTTTAACTCTGCCGCGACATTAAAATTAGTCGATATCCCCACAGTGGTACTCATTGTATCAGTGATGATCTGCTGAGTCAAACCCCAACCATGAAACACTGATTATAAACACAACTGTACATACCTCTCTAACTTTTGTAAATGGATATGCTATTGGAAGATTAGAAAAAAGAGTACAAAAAGTTAAATATCCTCATTGGGTTTGCTGTAAACCTGTATTACTGTGTGGAACCATGTACAAGCCAATTTTATGTCTGTTGATCAGTCCATTTTTCTATATTATAATTTTTTTCATAACTATGTCAAATTGAAGAATGTTTGCAATTTGCGATGTCATAGAATAGACTGCCATACAGTATGTGTAAAGAACAGTTAAAGTTATAATAAAAATTGAAGAATGTTTGCAATTTGCGATGTCATAGAATAGACTGCCATACAGTATGTGTAAAGAACAGTTAAAGTTATAATAAGGGCGGCGCGGTGGCCCAGTGGTTAGCGCTGACGCCTCACAGCAAGAAGGTCCCGGGTTCGAATCTCTCGGCTCGGGTGCCTTTCTGTGTGGAGTTTGCATGCTCTCCCCGTGTCCGCGTGGGTTTTCGCCGGGTACTCCGGTTTCCTCCCACAGTCCAAAAGCATGCTCCTGGATAGGTTGATTGGCTCGCAGACTAAAATTGTCCCGCAATGCCCGGCGATGGACCGGCGTCCCGTCGTCGGGTGTATTCCTGCCTTACGCCCTGTGTTTCCGGGATAGGCTCCGGCTCACCGTGACCCTATATAGGATTAAGCGGTTTCAGATAATGAGATGAGATGAGTTATAATAATAATAATTGCATTTCTAGAGCGATTGTCACCCGAGGGTCACAAAGCGCTGCACAGAGCAGCGGAGAGAATGGCACGTCAATAACAACGACGACATGAAAACGGCAAGTCAGCAATAATAACATTTTTTGTTACAAATCCGAGCTGCAGAGACAACGGCATGTCAACAACATCAGGACAGTTCAACTGAAAGTCAAATAGTAGCAATAAAGTATAGGATGTAAAATAAGCAATATCAAAAAAAAGAAAACAATTATTTAACAAACAAGGAAGGAATAAATGTTCCCGAGCAGGTGCAGGTCGGTAAAGAGCCATCATCCCAGTATGAGAACATTGAGCCACATCAACAGACCGAGCCAGAGGGTTGGAAAGCCTTATGGAACAAGTGAGTCTTGAGACGAGATGTGAAGATGCCCAGGGACTCAGCTGATCGAATCTCCATGGAAGGGCAAGTAGCAACGTTAAACCATAGTAGGGCATCTGACACAACAAAACATTGCCTTTGTTTTAATAACTTTTATGAAGAGTGTGTGACATTTTCAAAGACAGACACGACATTCTTTTAGGCTGAGATATGGTTGGAGAATTCTGCGTTGCCCGAGAAGAATTTAACGGAGATTCAATTCATGGAACCAAAGTTAACTAATCCAATATAGAGCTGGAAAGATTAGACACTCAAGCAACTTAATCAACTAAATATGGTAATCGACAACTTTTCTCGTGACAAATGCTCCAGTTGTCCAGGCTACGTTTACAAATGGCGTCCACCTCAACAACATACCTCATGAAGGCAGGCAACCCCCGAGAAGCCACGTGCAGCACGACGTGGCTGACTTATGCTACATAGTCTGGCCCATCATCACCTCCTCGTCCAGGAGAAATTGAAAAATAAAGTTGACACTTTTTTTGTCGACCGTCTATGTGTAATGCTTCAGCGTTCTGTTGAGCTCTGTGCAATGCTTTGTAACCCTCGGGTGAAAGGCGCTTTGTAAATATTGCGTCTCTCAGTGGCAATGCAGTGGTGCAGCATTTGCGCCTCCCAGAAACAAGGTCCTGCCTGAGACAGTTATATTCGAGCCCGAGGTGCCTTTTTGTATGGAGCTTTCTATGTTCGCCACTTGTTCTGGGTGGATTTCCTCTGAGTTATCCGATTTTCTCCCACAACTAAAAAAATAAACTCATAAATTAATTGGCCGATTACATCTTAATGGAGTGCGTAGGGATGCAGTGCCTGGCGGGTTGGCACCGGATAACCACGTGGCTTTCTTTACTCCCACATATATGTGGTTTCCTTCAGTGTCTTGGGACTCCTGGGTGAAAGGCACTATATAACGGTATTAAATATTAATTATTAACCATTATTAATTATTAATCCGATTACTAAAGTATCGTGGATAGCCTTGAATAATTGTGCAGCCCAACTCTAATCCAAACGGTTTCGTAAACAAACCAGCTTCAACAGCAGCCACGCAACCTCGCCTCTAATACGCCATTAGCCATTTACTAAACAACCACGGCCACTGTGTGCATCACAGCCACTGAAGCGTGCCCTTCTGGGTTAAAGTTTCACTGTGCAAGTTTAATAAGTGGCAGCAGAGATACCTCTTATCCAAACACAGCAACACAGTGGGCCCAAGTGGCAGCAGCGAGTAGCAGTCATGCGTGTCCTACCCCAGTGGCCGCCCATCCTAATCTTGCCCTTTTCACACCTTCGCTGGTTGAACATCTACCCAGCCCCAGGAGCGGCAACTCTTCCCACCCATCCAAACGCGCACCGCCACTTCCATACCCATCACGATTGCCACAAATACCTGGGAGGTCTTGCAATGTCGTGAGCATTCGCTCTCGAGGCGTTTCCTTTCCGCACTCGCGTGCACATTCGTGACTGCACATGGGCGCGCAGAATTTAACACAAGTCCAAAAAGCAATTATCTCATAGGTGTACACGCATACGTACATTTTTAGTGGAATCTTCATCCTATATTGGTATTTTATGAGGGTTTACAGGAGAGAGAAAATATACCACAGATGTTCAGATATAATCTGGTCATAAATGTCATGTCACACAAATTGTCATGTGATATATGCGATGCTGAAAACCGATTCTGTTGTTTGATGATCTAACAAGACACCCACGGCAAATTACATATTTCATATCATGGTGTCTTTATCCCCGTGAAATATAAGAAACATTTTCAAAACTTATATTTAAAATCAGGACGTTCTTACATTTTCAACAACCACGTTCGTCTTGCTTGTAACTTCACAAGATTAAATAGTGCTACGCGTGTGGTGCTGTATTTTGCCCTCAAACAGCGTGTTATGCCAGTGCCGATGCCAAGCTGTCTAGCCAGAAAACATTCAGTTCCTTAACAAAAACATCTTTGTTAATTTCCCATGACAACACAAAATCAAAACTGTGACCGTCTCTGTCCAGAGTTGTGTTAGCATAATGTACGTGCCAATGATCTCGAGAGGCATCACAGGAAAGAATGTTTTAATAAGCTTTGCAAATTTATTATTTACGAAGATTGACACAGAACAGGTGGCTATGTAAGTGAAAAAAATAACTTTAATACATTACTCACTCTACCTTACTACATTTTTTATTTGAGAAACAGTATGCAAGTTAGTAAACCTACACCCACCGAATCCTGCGTCGAGCGCATATTGTAGCCCTGCTGTTTTAGTGGAGACGTTATTCCTTTCTAAATTTTCATTAAGTGGAACGGCGCTTACTCTTCAAGTGCAAAAAGCATAAACCGACAACTAATTAGGACAACCTATAGTGCACATTAGAGCAATCAGCTCCCACTTCACACGTCATAAGTACTTTCTTCATTCAAGCACTGCACGCACAGAGGGCTCCTCAGTTCACTGTCGGATGCAGAGCAGCCCAGGATAATCACACCAGGCGGTGAAAAGCTCTAGTGCTGGTTTCAACAATGTTGAATCCGGACGCGCAGACGTAATCTTAGGATGTGACAAAATTAGTACAGCGGACTGATTTTTGACTCGGTGCAAGTTACTCGATTTAAAATGCGTAAAGGCACAGTGCAGTAATTTCTTGTGCGAGCCACTGCTGGTGGAAGTGCATCCACTAAAGGGGGCTTTTGAGCAGTGGGTTCTCATGCTTTTGCACCTCGAGGCCCGATTCGGGTCTGGTCCCCACAGACCACCAGGTGGCCCTCGCGGCTCACCTTTGGCTCACGACAGACTGCTTGAGAATGGGGGCTCGAGAGAGCACCTCCTGCCAATGTGTTCGTCAGAGGTGGGAGCACCCACAATGTACCCCACCACATACGGTGTGCAGATCAAGTAGCCGAGCGGACACAGGTGGGTGGGGGGGGGGATTTTATAAACGTGCCCTTTGGTGCACTGAACCTTTAGCTTGTGCACACCCTGCTGACTAGCTGTGTCTGCATACAGCTCAAATGCAACGTACTGTGTGGCAAATCATATTATGACATATATACGTTTCAAGACAAAATTACGCTATAGTGAAAAAAAATGCGTTAATATGCACAGTTGGTGTTGCTTTTATCTTTCTAAGATAATTACTTACTCAGGAAGGACAAAAAAAACCTGGGCATGCTATAATGTCTAACAATAAAATTAACGGTTTAAATGGAATTGCACAAGAAGACTTGTATTTTGACCTGTGCAAAGTTGTCACATTTGTCAACCGCAACTTGTTACTGTTTTTGTAAATTTGCATGATGGGCTTATCTCATTTAACAATTCTATTTTTTAAAACAGTTTTTAGATATGATCATGTAGTCAAGCTGCGTATGTTTTAATTGGTCTGCCGGGCTTTCTGAATGCCTCTAGAATGAGTAATTTATACAGCAACGTAAATCTCATGTTTTTGGTCATCATCGTTAGCTGTGAGGATTGCCTTCGAAGGCTGCTCTTCTGGGATAGCCGTGTCGAACGCTCCTCCTCTCTCCTTCGCGACGTTAGGCATCCCACTTTGGAGGCATCTTGCATCGAGCCGTGAAAACCTTCATCGCTACAGCTTCAGCAATGGCCAACCCACTGCTTGATGAAACCCTCCTTTTGCTGCCAGCGTGCATTGTACAGCTGCGCGGTGACGCAGTGGGTAGTGCTGTCGCCTCACAGTATGAAGGTCCGGGTTCGATTCCCGGCTTGGGTGCCTTTCTGTGTGGAGTTGGCATGCATGTGCTCCCCGTGTCCGCGTGGGTTTTCGCTGGGTACTCTTAAACCAGAGACAATTTTCCCTTCAATTTGCGCTGCAAATTGTATTATTCTAAATTGTACTATAATTTTCAAAGCTTCTCTGTGCGCTGTTGTTGTTAAGAAGAATGTCTCTAAGCGCTGCGTCGCAGCAGCTGTTAACAGTGACTCGCGATCGCAGTGCAATTATAGGTGTTCACCTGCCTGTGCTGCCAACTCCATATAATTCGCCAGCTCTCGGCGCGATGCATTGACCAGAGGTGGCTGTGCAAGCCTAACTTTAGTGGCACGTTGTTGTATTTAGAGACTGCAATTAAAACTCTTAAGTACGATGAATTGTGCTCAAGAGTAACCTATGAACTTGTTCTTTGAAACATTCCCTGTTGTAAAAAAGACCATTATCAGCCCCTATACTAGAATCACGTAAACAAAGTGCTGTACGGTAGGTGTTTGGGAAAGATTTCACACATATTACAACTTACAGACATGTTTTAATAATAATTGCATTTATAGAGCGCTTTTCACCCGATGGTCACAAAGCGATGCACAGAGCTGCGGAGAGAACGGCACGTCAACAACAATGGCACCAGAACGGAAAATCAACAACAATATACTTTTTTGGGTTTTTTTTTTATATATAAATATCGTTGCAGAACTACATGTAAAATATGATCAGACTTTCAACTATTTATTAAAAACGCAAAATAATAATATATATATAAATTAGAATACATATATTGGGAAATGGTTTAATGTAACATTTTTCGTATTATAATAACTGCATTTCTAGAGTGCCCATCACCCAAGGGTCACAAAGCGCTGCACAGAGCCGCGGAGAGAACAGCACATCAACAACGAGATAAGAACGGCATGTCAAGAACATCAGGACAGTTCAGCTGAAAGTCGAAAAGTGACAACAAACTATTCAGAGACAAAAAATAAGCGATTAAAAAAAATAATTCTGCCACAAACATGGATGGAACAAATGGTCCCGCGCAGCCGCAATTCGGAGGATTGCCATCATCCCGAGACGACAACCCTGAGCCGCATCCATCAGCCGAGAGAGCTGCACATCTCTGAACGGCAGAGAGAATGGATAAGAGTCAAAGTGTTAGAGATGGGTATCACTGTGTACGAGAAGGGATTCTCAGTGTTAGAGATCGGAGTCACAGTGTTAGAGATAAGAGTCACGACTCCTAGCCGGAGGACTTGAAAGCCTTACGGAACAAGTGAGTCTTGAGACGAGATATTATGATGCCCAAGGACTCAGCTGATCGATTCTCCAAAGGAAGGGCGTTCCAGAGTCTGGGAGCAGCGCGCGAAAAGGCTCTGCCACCCATCGAAAGGAGATCCGACCTGGGCACATGCATCAAGCCCGTATTGGGAGGATCGAAGTTGTGTTGAGGAGGGTTTAATGTTGAGATACGACGTAACTGAGGATTAACACAAGGCCACTGAGTATCGACTTCGGATTCAAGAACATTCATTGTATCGAGTGCGGCACGGTGGCCCAATGAGTAGCGTTACTGCCTCTCAGCAAGAAGGGACCGGGTTCGGTTACCGGCTTGGGTGCCTTTCTGTGTGGAGTTTGCATGTTCTCTGTCCTCGTGTCGGCATGGGTTTTCGCTGGGTATGCTAGTTTCCTCCCACATTCCAAAGACACCCTGCTGCCTATATTAATTGTCTTGCTGAGTAAATTACCCCCAGTGCCCTGCGATGTACTGGCGTCATACAATAACAATATCTCATATTTCTAAAAGCGCCTTTCACCCGAGGGTCACAATGAGTATAGCTCCAACTTGCGCCCTATGTCTGCAGAGATAGGCTCCGTGCGAACCTGTATAGGATGAAGCGGGTACTGATACTGACTGACTGACATTGTACCGATGTCAGCTTTCACGGCTCGATGCACGATGGGTACTTTTTTGCCAGTAAACATATATAAGATTACAACAGGTTTTACCGTATGTGGCGATTATGCAGGTGTTAAGATCCCAAACACCAAAATAGACACATTTTGCAATGCGTCCAGTTTGCAAAAGCCACGCATACTAGTGGCAAAGTATGCAAACAGGTAGCTTTGATAACCCATGCATTGTCCTGTGGCACCACGATTCGGACCGCAGACTTGTGGCGGCTCGACGATAACGGCCACGGCAAGGATCAGCGTTCACTCCACGATCTTTCAGCCAGCGAGCAGAGACTTCTTGACTTTGGATGGTTTTATTGAGCAGCGCTCGCGGGCCCGGGCATAACGAACTCGAATGGCGACTACATGTTGAAGACTGATGACTGCCCCGTCTGACTGCTTCACGACCAACCGACCCTGACTCCGTCTCCAAACAGCCACTCCCCACTGACCAACTCCCCCGTCTTTATATTCCTCCGTGCCACCCCCCCCCCCCGCTTCGTACCTTCCGGATGACCTCACCCATAGTCACGAGTTGCAATGAGTCACGCACCACGTGTG
This sequence comes from Mordacia mordax, assembly GCA_036362905.1. Taxonomy (NCBI): domain Eukaryota; kingdom Metazoa; phylum Chordata; class Hyperoartia; order Petromyzontiformes; family Petromyzontidae; genus Mordacia; species Mordacia mordax. The sequence continues at coordinate 41,547,365 of JAZEWT010000001.1, forward strand.
TAATGTGTATTGTGAACAGGAGCTCGCCAATAAGGGATTACGTAAATCAACAACACGAGTTCGATGAATCACGGGTCTCGCAATCGCACTGTCCACTCGTAAAACTCTTAACTCCACAGTCCTTCAACTGACCGACCTTCACCTGGCAGTGGCTTCCTTTTGAGCCTATTTGCCGGTGTCAGCCGTTGCCAAAAAGGCTGTCAGCTCAGGACAACGCGGTATCAATGCCTTATCGCTTAGGTGGAGCTGTTAACGCTATGGGTACTTTTTTGCCAGTATACATATATAAGATTACAACAGGTTTTACCGTATCTGGCGATTATGCAGGTGTTAAGATCAGCTGTGGAAAGTAATCATCGTGCATCGATAAGATTACAACAGGTTTTACCGTATCTGGCGATTATGCAGGTGTTAAGATCTTAACACATGCATAATCGCCAGCCACAGCTGCTCTTCTGGAATAGCCAAGTCGAGCGCCCCGCTTGTCTCTTTGACCTCCTTTCGCCGCCCACGTTGCAGGCGAAACGAGAGCGGGGTAACGGCTGCGTTCCCCCACATCTGCCAAGGTGTCTGGCTAGCGCAAGAGAGGAGGAACGTGAAATATGCTCTCAATATATAAAAGTAAGTAATAATTGCATTTATGGAGTGCTCTTCACCCGAGGGTTACAAAGCGCTGCGCAGAGCTGTGGAGATAACGGCACGTCAACAACGAGATAAGAACGGCAAATCAGCAACAATAACGTTTTTTTGCAGGGTTTTTTTCAACAACAATGTCCCGTTCGCTCAGGTAAGAGTCTGCGACTGTGTCCATTCCACTAGTAATCGACACAAAGCCCAACTAGTGGAATGGACACAGTCGCAGACTCATACCTGAGCGAACTGTGTCGATTGACAGTGCTGATTGGCGGTACTCATTGACAATGTTTCAGGTTTAAATTCACACTTTTGCACCAATACCTTAAGGCCTTGGCCTGACATCATCGTCAGGCCTTGGCGTCCAACGTGGGGTGGCGAAACGTCACGAAGTAAAGAGCAGGCAAAATCGATACAGTTTTCCAGAAAGCAAAGCTGTGGAGAGCAATTCTCATACATCGAACCTTGAAAACTTGCATCACTGCACTGACATTTTTTTTGCAAAGTTCCGATGGAGCGTTTGAATCAATTTTGGCTTCAATTCTGTAACATTCGGCTGCTTTGTGTGATTGCTTGAAGTTCTTTTGCAATGCGAGATGAAATATTTGCTCAGAAGCATGAGTCCATCCTTTTCTAATAATGCTTATGGTTTCAGTCATCAGCGGTGCCTAAGAAAATAAAGCAAACGATTGTAAACGGTCAAAATGGACCATTTACAGCTGCACTGCAGCGTTAAGGCTTGCACAGCGGGCGGCTCGCTTATCGCTGCATACAGTTTTTATGCCCTTTGCGTTATCAGATTTCTCTTGTCAACTTGGGCAGGTATGTGCCGCTCACCTGCTTACCTGCACGACAGACTTGACCAAGCAGATGAAGGACTCGAGAGCACAGCGATGCACGCGTAAAGTGTGTCAGCTGTGAATCAACACAATCATCAGCTAAGAAGTCTTGCTACATTCTCAGAGTTATTTGTCGAAAAGCAGGCTTTGCCATTGAACGCCTCCTCGTGGTCTAAGGAAGCAGATGGACAGCGATTAGTTTTTCGGAACAAAACACCCGAAAAATGTATCGCTTAACTGTGTCCTTTGATGCTGAGGATATGGCGTAGGTGCATTCCTGAGGCCGTGTCTGAAGTAGGCTCTTGTGAGTTTTTCACCCCGTATGGAGGGAAAATTGTCCGATCGATATTGTTAAATTTCACATAAATATTGCGGGGTTTTTTGTTCTATGTGATGATGTCTCCACGCTCAAAAGAGTGAACATTACTGTTGGTGACCCTCAGGCGAAATTAAAAACGCCACAACCGTTTTGTGAGGGCCATGTTCTTGACTTCCCTGTGCTCCCTCAACTCGCTTCCCGTTGCCAATCGGGTCAGCAACAAGATCCCCTCTCTGCCTGTGTCACTGTGTCTCTGCTTGCAGGGGGGCCACGTATCTCTCGTCGCTCTGGTCGCCCTGCATGAAAGCTCACGGTAGAGATCTCACCGGCGGCGCGACTAACGTGCAACCCCGTTGTGCCTGCAACGCCATCCAGCTGCAAACCATTCAATCGACATCGACTTGTGAAGTCGACTTAAAGGCTCCGCACTGTTGGCCTGGCTTTCGAGTGACACCGATCTTGGTCATCTCATCTCATTGTCAGAAACCGCTTAGTCCTGTACAGGGTCGCGGTGAGCCGGAGCCCATCCCGGCAGACACAGGGCGCAAAGCAGGGATATCCCCACGATCGGACGCCAGTCCATCACCAGGCACTGCGGGCAATTTAGTCTGCAAGCCAATTAACCTATGCAGCAGCATGTTTTTTGGACTGCGGCAGGAAACCGGAGTGCCCGGTGAAAACCCACGCGGACACGGGGAGAGAACATGCAAACTCCACACAGAAAGGCACCCAAGCCGAGATTCAAACCTGGGATTTCTTGCCGTAAGGCGACAGCGCTACCCACTGGGCCACCATGCCGCCCCTTGGTTCTGCATTTCAAAGTCTCATCTCATCTCATTGTCTGAAACCGCTTCGTCCTATACAGCGTCACGGTGAAGCCGGAGCCTATCCCGGCAGACACAGGGCGCAAGGCAAGGATATACCGACGATGGGACGCCAGTCAATCGCCGGGCACTGCGGGGCAATTTAGCCTGCGAGCCAATCAACCTATGTAGCAGCATGCTTTTTTGGACTGTGGGAGGAAACCGGAGTGCCCGGCGAAAACCCACGCGGACACGGGGAGAGCATGCAAACTCCACACAGAAAGACACCCGAGCCGAGAGATTCGAACCCGCGACCTTTTGCTGTGAGGCGTCAGCGCTAACCACTGGGCCACCGCGCCGCCCCCATTTCAAAGTCGTTGTCATTTATTTCTGTGAAAAAAGGGTACGCGTTAAGAATTACATCATTATTATAATTGCATTCATTATATGAGTCCGTCAGGCTGTATTTACGTTGAGCTATGTCGGGTTTTTTTTAATAGCAGAGAGGGTAAGTAAGCACGTTACAATCAAGAAACATACAAGCATATAAAAAACAAACTGACAAACATGAATAAGAAACTATGACACGGAATCGTTACAATCTTGACCGAACGAGACAGATTATAAGTCTTGCAAACTATAATAATAATAGCATTTATAGAGCGCTTTTTACCCGAGGGTCACAAAGCGATGCACAGAGCTGCGGAGAGAATGGCACGGAGAATCAGCAACAATAACTTTTTTTTTTTTGCGGGGGGGGTGGATTTAACCGAACAAAGCTGTTATTTGCACGAATAATGAACAGTGAGATCAGTGTGTGAAATTTTTATGATTTTCGTCCAAATTACTTGGACTATAATTATATATTATAGCCCCAAACATGTCAATGATGTACAATACATAAATACGCCAGACATTTGCAACTTGAACTGTTTGCAGTACTGTATTATCCAGTGGAAACTCTTGCCCTAATTAACGTGAAAGGTTAATGCTGTACATTATTTATAATAGATAAAGTATTTGTCAGACTATAGAAGAACTTTTGTTAATTACTACACTCTGACCCGCATCTGACATGGTGATATTGCACTGCCCCAACTAGTAGATCAAATTTTCACTGTGAATCTAGACTACAAATGCATTATAATGATTACTCCGATGCTCTTGCTTGATTAAGTTGATTTATTGTTAGCTTTAATGCATTACATGTCAGTGTTGAATCACTGATGATTTTTTTACTGTGATTACAGTATGTGCACACAGCCTCATCAGTTGATACATGAGGGGGTTTTTTGTAACGAATAAACTTCACAGCGAGTACATTTTTTTTTTCAAATTCAGACAGCAACCTGCTTACATAGACAATGCAATCACACCAAACGATGCATTCAAGATCTAAAGTATCAACAACAACATAGGGCGGCACGGTGGCCCAGTTGCCCAGTGGGTAGCGCTGTCGCCTCAAAGCAAGAAGGCCCCGGGTTCGAATCTCGGCTCGGGTGCCTTCCTGTGTGCAGTTTGCATGTTCTCTCCCCGTGTCCGCGTGGGTTTTCGCCGGGCACTCCGGTTTCATCCCACAGTCCAAAAAACATGCTGCCGCATACGTTAATTGCGCGTGCAGACGAAATTTCCCGCAGTGCCCGGTGATTGACTGGCGTCCCATTATGGGTATATCCCTGCATTCGCCCTGTGTCTGCCGGAATAGGCTCCGGCTCACCGCGACCCTGTGCAGGACTAAGCGTTTTCTGACAATGAGATGAGATGACCAAGATGGGTGTCACTCAAAAGTCAATCTTTTAGAATGTATTTCATTGTTTTTAATCGATTCATCGTTTTGGCGCTGTCGCACATTGGATAGATTGTGCGCAATTCTACGTCTCGTCGTGAAATGAACGTCCTTATTCTGAGCGAGAGTCTCACAGCTTCATAGCGATTTGGCCTGCAATCGTGCGGTCTCACGAAATATTTGCCCAAACAATTACTAAACAATATTTTCCCTCACCCACAAGTCAGATCAATGTTTTGCACATATAATTCAATAGAATATGGCATAAATGAACTGTGTCTTTCATATAAAAAGCAAATATGTAATCTTTTTCTATTAATTACATTTCTTATTGAGACACGTCACTGAACAAATAGTGTATCCTTTCATTAAAATATACAGTTACATGGCAAAGCAGAGTTTATTGTTCTGAGCATTTGCATCACCTTTCACAATGTAAATTAAATTTGAGCTTTCTTTATTACCATACGTCGTATTTGCTGCTATTTGATAAATACATTACAATATTGAAATTGATTGTTCCGTTCTTTCTCAGGTGCTTTAGGCAAACAAGTTCCTTTAGGTATACAAGTGATTAGTCTTCCGGTGGTTGTAATATATTTCAATGAAAACTAGGTATCTGTGCTTATTGGCAGTACTCCATTATCTCATGATCGCTAACTGCGCAAATTAAACGTCAAAGTAGTTTCATTGGATTATCTCATCTCATCTCATTATCTGAAACCGCTTAATCCTATATAGGGTCACGGTGAGCCGGAG
>JAZEWT010000001.1:41552567-41566724 GCA_036362905.1 Mordacia mordax
TCGAACCCGGGACCTTCTTGCTGTGAGGCGTCAGCGCTAACCACTGGGCCACCGCGCCGCCCTCATTGGATTATTCTGCTGTCAATTAAACATATATCCAAAACTCACAAACTCGGTTTGAATGAAACTATTGTCGGTCAAAATACATTACAAATCTCATAGCATGCATGCACAAGCGTTACATCTCACCACACCATTTCCCTAGACGTTATCGTGTCTGATTTGGTGAATGTCGAATGCCACTCAATTGTCACTGACGATCATGACAAGGCGCTAATGGTGTGTCCAAAAAGCTGCGTTTACCCAATGATGCTGCACGATGTGTATACAGCGATGCACCACGCCCGCTGAGATCAACGCAACACTTGAACTCTGAAAGCTGAGTTAGCAAATGGAAGAGAAACATCAATTCGTGTGATGTCGTTTATTGCTCTCCGACGAATCAGCTGATAATATAAACTTTCCGTACCTGTGAACTTAGTGTAAACGTAGGTGGCTGCCCCAAAATCTCTGATGGTGTTGGCGCATGTCTCTGAATGGCACGATCTCCCTTGGCCTGCCTGTCACTAAATTACTCGTTCTCAGCTAGGTAGGGGTACAATACTATATACTGGAGAATACCCTACTGCGATGTCTGGCTGAATCCAATGTTGATGTATGCTCTAATAGGGGTTCTCAACACATCGCATCTCAGGGCACGACCGCACCCACTTGGATCTGGTCTCCACCAACTACGAGGTACCGCTCGGGCCCACTGATGGGTCAAAATCCACCAGTTGAGAATTGCTGCTGTAACATATGTATGGCAACTAATTGGAAGGACTACACCGCACAACAAAGCAAGTCATTTTTGCGAGCAACATTTTAGGGCATTGGTGTCTGTGAATGTTTCACCTTACTGCTGCTATAAGGACATAACCATAACATAAATGACTCAACAATCCAGTATATTTTATGTCATTATGCATGAAAAGTCCGTCTAGTTACAACCAGATTAGAATCTTCAAATGTATAACAATTGTACGATTACGGCAGATAGTATTTCTCTTGTCAGGTGCACATTGCGAGTTATTAGAGTTACGGGGCTACGCGATTACGAATTTTTGACTAACATTTAATACATTAACAACGTATGTTCCAGTTACAGCCAATAAAGTCCCAATGTGTTCGGGGTACACAGGACCCCCCAGCCACATGACTTATTTACGGTGCTGGCTCGCCTGCCGTACCTGCAATAAATAGCCAAGGCCATTGTTGTTCATAAATTGTGCAAGAGGGCTATTGAAGATTTAATATTAGTCGTATTATTGCTGAAGAAAGCAATGGCATTTGTCAGTGGAGCACATCAAAGGCGGAACATGTTTTACAATCAACACCTGGTTGTGTGTGCGCTGGGCGTACTCTATAAAATTGCATGCTGCACCTATCATCGCCTGAGGATGCCTCCAACGTGAGAGGCGAAACGTCAGGAAGGAAAGAGAAGGAACACTCGACATGGATATCCCGAAAGAAGAGCAATGGAAATAGAAGTGCTTAGAAGAAATGGACATAATGACTCAAGGTTCCTGGCATACGACACTCGCATTAAATGCTGTTATAATTGCGTGGTATACTGTTTGTATAGTTTTGTAACTAACCCCAAATGTTCGCCCTTCTGCATGTATTTAGATGTTCGACCGGAACATTAATCACTATAGCATGAAGACGTTCATATTCCAATATGTTTTTCGAATGTATAATTTCACTCCACAATGCAATGATTAGTTTTTTTTATTGGATTACAAACAAAATAAATTAAAATTAGTTTTAGATAAATTCTCAGCGCAAATTAAATTACAAAATCCACATGCAAATTCCTACTTAGGCACATTTATGCTACCTTTGGTATGCATTTTATAGTCATGTGCATTATATCACGAGAAAAAAATCTTTTTTGAGTATAGTTCTACATTTAAAAGAACCTTCTGCCCCTTCAATAATACAAAGGTCAGTATATTTGCACAAACTAGACATGTGTTTTATTATACACAATTTAAAACAGTTTATTGCCACATCATAGGAACATCCTGAATGATTTTATTGGCCCCCATAGGAAGTCTAAAGGTTTTTTTTGCGTGGGCAATTTCAGTTAATAAAAGTTGTTTTTGAAGATGGATTAAAGGCATGTTATTAATGCACCTTACCTGAATAAACCAAACTGTTACATCACCAGTAACTTTTATATTCCAATAAAAAAAAGCAGCAGCAATTGTAAAGAAAGGACTTTGGCTTTCTTTAAAACACGGGCTCATCCTTTGGTGTGCTATCAATTGATTTCCATGGGAACTGTATAATAAAATGAGAAGTCAATAACTGTTCGACTAGTGTACCTGTATGTTAAAACTATTTTATTAGCTTTGATGGCCAATGTTTGTCCACACCTGGAAAATTAAACCGCTTTAAACAGCCTTTGTGTAATACAGTAGATCCAACAGAAGGAAGATGTTAACTGATAACCTGCCATATGTTTGCTTAGGTGCACTTTTGATCCGTGCAGGAGGGACAGTGGCTCTCACGCTGTCACCTGCGTTCAGAGTTGTCACCGCCCCTGTCAAATAATTGAAAAAGTGACGCTTATCGTCCGTTCACAGTTCAAATAAAGCCATTACCTGGTAGTAAAGGTCCCAGCACCTTTAATTAACCACTCGTAGAGCAGCGAAGGACAGACCAGAAACCAAGGGTTTATTGCAAAATGCGAATATATTTTCGTCTTGTAATTGAACAACACATGCCCAAAAAACTATATATTTGGCCATAAGCGCTTTTCTGGGTAGCGTTTGTGTGTTCTTCCCCTGTTGTACGTGGGCTTTCTCGGAGTTCTCTGATTTCGTTCCATAACTTACAATAACATTTATGAATTAATTGGCCGATAAAATCGTAATATATAGGACGACGTTAGGACGTAGTGTCTGAGGAGTTGGCGCCGGCTAACCGCGTGGCTTCCAGCCTCCCCCCGAGGTTTCCTTCGCATCCCTGAGTCGTTATCTCTCCGCATGTAAAGTTGAATGAATGTGTGTCACGCGTTATAAAGTGTATCTATTGTTAATGATTATCCCAATTACAAATTCAGATATCCCTTGAGCTGACAAAACCACCAGGCCTAGCAAGGTGTTGTGAGCCACGAAGTTAATTGTAGGCTGCGGGAATATTAACTATTTTCAACAAACGGTGGAAACAAATTTCGTGTACAAAGAGTACAGCAAAATCCGCCGTTGTACTTTTCTCCTATCCTGCACGTATGCGCTCTCCGACTATAACAGCCCGCATTGTCAAGCGCGGTGAAGTATAGTCAAATAACTCCCAGAAGTGCATTGACAAGATGGCTGAAACATATGCGAACAACGTTTGATATAATGCAACGCAGGCTATCACCGAGTTTCTGAGACGGAATGCTCTGACAGGTTGATCTGCTAAATGATCTCATCTCATCTCATTGTCAGAAACCGCTTTGTCCTGTACAGGGTCGCGGTGACCTGGAGCCTATCCTGGCAGAGACAGGGTGTAAGGCAGGGATATACCCACGATGGCTGCTAAATTATAAAAATTGTTAAAGCACGGCTTGCCGTCCTGAGACACTGAGAAGAAATGACACAAACCCAAGTTTCATCTCATCTCATTGTCAGATCCCCTCAATCCTGCACAGGGTCGTGGTGTGAGCCGGAGCCTATCCCGGCAGACACAGTGCGCAAGACAGGGATATACCTAAGATGGGACGCCAGTCCATCACCGGGCACTGCGGGCAATTCAGTCTGCAAGCCAATTAACTTATGCAGCAGCATGTTTTTGGACCGTGGGAGGAAACCGGAGTGCCCGGCGAAAACCCACGCGGCCACGGGGAGAAAATGCAAACTCCACACAGAACGGCACCCGAGCCGAGATTCGAACCCGGCATTTTGCTGTGAGGCGACAGCACTATCCACTGGGCCACCGTGCCGCCCCTACAAACCCAAGTGCATGACATATTGAAGGACGACAAATACAGCGGCGGTAACGTGATTCTTTTTTAAAATCTCAATGTATAATGCCAATAAATAAAGGTACAGATTGCAGTAAGCATTGAAAATAACTTCAACATTTACTCATTGGAATGTGTTGCCTGCTGTCTGCGGTAACATTTAACCTTTCAAACATTATTACATTACTCCTCCAGCATCACGACCTTTCAAATCTGCAGCGGGGTGGTGCAGCGCTGACATCTGCACCTAAGAGAGAGAAGGTCCTGCCCAATGCAGTTCGCCTCCCACCTCAGGCGCCTTTCTGTGCAGAGTTTGTGTTTTCTCTCCTCTGTTCTATGCGGGTGTCCTCCGGGTTCTCCGGTTTCTTCCCACCTCTAGAGACGCATTCGTCAATTTCTTAGTTGATGACATCGTAATATACAGGACACAGGAAGCGGTGTTCGGTGAGTTGACGCTCGCTTACGGGGTGGCTGCCTTCAACACCTCGTCTTTGAAGTTTCCTCGGCAGTGATAGACATGGGGGTCAGTGTTAGAGATGGGAGCCAGTGTTGGAGATGGGAGTCACAGCGTTCGAGATGGGAGTCACGGTGTTACAGATTGGAGCCACAGTGTTAGAGATGGGATCCAGTGTTAGAGATGGGAGCCAGTGTTAAAGATAGGAGTCACAGCGTTCGAGATGGGAGTCACGGTGTTACAGACAGTGAGGGTCGAAGGTGGCATCGGGGTTGACTTGCGAGGGATGCGAGGGAGTCCCGCGTGCCTCGTCGGGGCTGCGAGACAGAGCGCTCGGCGTGTCACGATCTTGCTCCAAGCACGTAACGACTTCTTGTGACGCCTCTTGGTGATGATGTTTTCCGCAGCCGTAACTCGCTGTCGACCTGCGCCTGATCGAGAACACTTTTTCCTTCCTTCGTTTGTCAAACAATAATTTCATCGCTTATTTTATGTCCTTTCAATTACAGCCATTATTTGACTTTCAGCTGAACTGCTCTGTTGTTGTTGTTGACATGCTGTTCTCTCCACTGCTTAGATTCGTAACTAAAAAAAATATAAAAACGGTATTGTTGATTTACCGTTCTTATGTCGTTGTTGTTGCTGACATGCCTTTCTCTCCACAGCTCTGTGCAGTGCTTTGTGACCCTCTGGTGAAAAGCGCTCTCGAAGTGCGATGATTATGATTTTTATTATAGGAGCCACAGTGATAATAGATGGGAGCCACAGTGCAGTGATTTTTGCTTTAAGTTGGAAAAAAACGTTAAGCTATGCGGCTCTTTTTAACAGTTGTTCAGCGGAAGGAAGGGGGGGGTGGCTGGTAACCAGGTTACATCTCAGGGCAAATTAGTCAGAACATTTAACCTAGTCAGCGTGTCTATAGATTCTGGGAGGAAGCCAGGGTTACCCTGCGAAAACCCACGTGGACTTGGGGATAACGCGCAAACGCCATACAAAGCAACAAGCAGCACCCAGGCCAGAAATCGAACCCGGGCCCTTCTCACTGTGAGGAACGCTGCTGGCACGTGGAACTCGTTTTAGTGACAGGTTATAAGGTAGACGATTCGCTTAATCGGTCCCCGACCTGGATGTGAGCTCGCGATCTTCCGAGTGAGAGTGGAGTGGCGGCAGAGTTGTGTGGAGCGCACTGTGCTATGAAACTTCTTCACATTCACCGACCCGAATTGTGAGTCCTCCTAATCGATGTGTGTATATGTGCCCATGAAGCACATTAAGCACAATCATAGGCTATAGATACGAATTTGAAAAGGCATTTCTAAACACCTAATAACTACAAATATGCTTTATCAGCGTGCACAACCTCTTATCACACATGAATTCGAAGCGTGGTGTTAATACGGTGTCAAATAAACCCATTACTGTCATTTGCATAGGGGAGGACTTCATCCAGCAGTTGATCGAGAATGATTGCAATTTCTTATTTCAATATTGTCATGCTTATTATTAATTTCCCTCCGATCGAGAGTGGAGTCATCTGACCAACGGTGGCACCAACAGTGTGGCCGTGTGGAACACTGGAGCACGAGACGTTTTGGTTTTGATAGCGCCGGTGCCTGGCACAGGGGACTCTGTCTCCGCTCAAAGCTCACGGCTGTAACTGTGCTTCAATAAAACGACATCGAGTGACTCCAAAGCCGGGCCGCTAGACTCAATAAAGGCCAAATAAAACCACCGATGTGTCTGCCTGATCGTGACCTTTAGTTTCCAGGAGCGATTGGCTTAAAGCGTCTGGGTTCTGGTCACGCAAAGGTCGAGGAGAGGTTGACTCCAATTGACCACCGTGCATTCATTGCCTGCAACCCGTGTCCTTCTGTTCCCCCGTGGCTTTATGTATACCACCACCACCATCATCATTACCCACTTGATCCTGTACAGGGTCGCGAGGGGGGAGGGGGGAGGGAGGGCAGAGCCTATCCCGGCAGACCGAGGGCGCAAGGCTGTGCTATACCCAGGATGTAACGCCAGTACATCGCAGGGCACTGGGGTCAATGTAGTCAGCAGGCCAATTAACTTAGGCAGAAGAAACCGGAGTACCCGGCGAAATCCCACTCGGACAAGAGGTTATATGTCCACCGCAATGCGTAATGGGATGGATGCGGAGTGTTTTCGTTTATTTGTAGTTTTGTTTTGTTCATTATAGCCCGGATAAGTCAAGGCATCGCCTGATATTATAACCAACGGCATTCTGCAGTCGACTTCCAATCGTGTCAAATATTACCCCGAGCCGCGCACACGTGGAGCCCATGTATACGTCAGTATGTCTATTTATAAATATGCACATAAATGAGTTCACGTTTTATGATGCCCTGTACAGAAAAGAGCGTGATTGTCACAAATGAACGAGGCTCACAACAACAAGCGGATCGCCGGTTGATTACAACGCAGTCGTGTTGTAGCAGAGTAGGCAGCACAGGTGTTGCATCTGCCAGTCGTCATTCAACCCATAACACCTGGACCTCTCCCATGACATCCTGCCAGCAAGACTTCAACACTGCACTTGGTGGCAATGCACACCCATATTCCAACACTGTAGATTCAGTGAGGGTTGGTGGATCACAAAAGTGTTAGAAACTTTCTTCCCATGGGTGTCGAGGTGCCATACCCTGGCTCGCCAGGCGGTACATCAAGTCAACATATCACCTTTTGTTTCCATCTCTACAGTAGAGTGCTGCTCCTTGGTATGCGTGGGTTTTCTCCTAGTTCTCCAGTCTACACCCACGATGGTATTAGCACTCATTGATTGGCTGCAAACGTCTTAAAATAACAATACAATGCAAGACCCTCCTAAAAATATTCATGCCACACGGTGTGGAGTATTTATTTTTCTGGATAAATAAATCAACAAGTAAAAATATTTCTCATCTCATCTCATTATCTGAAACCGCTTAATCCTATATAGGGTCACGGTGAGCCGGAGCGTATCCCGGAAACACAGGGCGTAAGGCAGGAATACACCCGACGACGGGACGCCAGTCCATCGCCGGGCATTGCGGGACAATTTTAGTCTGCGAGCCAATCAACCTATCCAGGAGCATGCTTTTGGACTGTGGGAGGAAAACGGAGTACCCGGCGAAAACCCACGCGGACACGGGGAGAGCATGCAAACTCCACACAGAAATGCACCCGAACTGAGAGATTCGAACCCGGGACCTTCTTGCTGTGAGGCGTCAGCGCTAACCACTGGGCCACCGCGCCGCCCAGTAAAAATATTTATGAAACGTAACCTCGAGGTGCACCTACCCGAGCATAAGTTCCACGAGGACTTCACCGCAAGCCACGGTGCGATGTTGACCGTGCAACACAAACTCTGGACGATACAATAAATCACTGAAGCCTTCACTCCTTCAACGGAGAACTATGAAAACTGCACAATCTCTCTACTGAAGCCCTGTCGTGGCGAAGAGACCTGAAGATTACCTTTGAGCTCATGTGTTTTGATGTAGGTTTTCATTGCTCGATTCATTGTAATTGATTTTCAAAGTTGTTTGTTGGGGATCGCCGTGTCGAGCGCTCTTCTTCTCTCCTTCAATTAGCTCCTGGTTATAGGCGAATGGAGCAGTTGGCAATCGTGAGCTGCGAGGCTGAAACGTAAACAGTTATAAACGCATTTGCACGTGATTAATGACTAGAATATTGTTTAAAATCGTTGCCTAATACTTGGCTATGACATGGTACCAAAAATAGGTAAGGAAGAAATAAAATGCAATAATAACTAAAGTTGCGTAACAAAATTAAGAAATGCACGCTGGGGATCTCATATCATTGTCAGAAAGCCCATCCCGGCAGACACAGGACGCAAAGCAGGGATATCCTCACGATGGACGCTAGTCCATCACCAGGCACTGCGGGCAATTTAGTCTGCGAACCTATTAACCTATGCAGCAGCATGTTTTTTGGACTGTGGGAGGAAACCGGAGTGCCCGGCGAAAACCCACGCGGACACGGGGAGAACATGCAAACTCCACACAGAAAGGCACCCGAGCCCAGATTCGAACTCGGGACCTTCTTGCTGCAAGGCGACAGCGCTACCCACTGGGCCACGGTGCCGCCCTGCACGCTGGGGATTACGTGGAGAAAAGAGGAACACGTGGAGTCGAACCGCCAATTTCGCCTCGTGCAGAAAGTTAAGAAACCGTGGTTTACAGAAAATCCGCACGTTAGAGACATCAATCATTCAGACTCTAAGAAAAGCAAGCTTGGACAGGATACGACAGGATGACGACAGCTAGAAATGCTTTCGTCTATTGGTGGAGTAATGATGGCTGATGATGATAATGAACGACAGGACCTCTCCTCAAGTGACATACAACATCTATTGCCTGTGGCATTTGGCCTGGGTTAAGCATTGTTACCTGAAAACAGAGGAAAGACATCCTAAAAAAATATTCATGGTGAGCCAAATCAGTCATTGTGGTTAATATACAAATTAGTTTTACCCTGGGGGATACGGGTTAATTTCAATGTTTAAACAGGCGTAAATCACATGTTTTAGACAAGACATTATACCTGAAGTGGTGTTTGAACTGGTTTTCGGCCAACCCTTTACCAAACCGCACTGGTCAAAGTGGTGATGTATGATCCATCTACACAACCGACACGGCATGGATGGAGAGCATTCACTTAGCAGAGTATTGCGCACAGAAGCGAGTGTGCAGTACATAATGATTGTTAATATTACGATGGGAAATTATTTGCCAGCTCACGAGCCAATAAACCCATGAAGGAGGACATGCATTAGGCTGTAAGATAATTACGTAGGGTGGCACGGTGGCCCAGTGGGTAGCGCTGTCGTCTCACAACAAGAAGGTTCCGGGATCGAGTCTCGGCTCGGGTGCTTTTCTGTGTGGATTTTTTGCATATTCTCTCCCCGTGTCAGAGTGGGTTTTCGCCAGACACTCCGGTTTTCTCCCACAGTCCAAAAAACTTTCTGCTGCATAGGTTAATTGGCTTGCAGACTAAATTGCTCGCAGTGCCCGGTGATAGACTGGCGTCCCATCGTGGGTATATCCTTGCCTTGCGTCCTGTGTCTGCCGGGATAGGCTCCGGCTCACCGCAACCATGTACAAGACTAAGCGGTTTCTGGCAATGAGATGAGATAATTACATAATGTATTAGCCAACGAGTGAAGCGTTGGCACGTACCACATGTCCACATGCTTTAAAATAGGGGTTCTCAACCTTTTATAATAATAGTAGCATTTTTACAGCGCTTTTCATCGGAGGGTCACAAAATGCTGCACAGAGCTGTGTCGAGCACAGCATTTCAACAACAACATCAAAACAGATCAATCAAGTAAAATAAATATTAAAACTATAAATCAGTGAAGGACGTCAAATAACAGATACAAGAATTGTTAAAAACAAATAAAGGGAGCGATAAGCGTTTCTGAGCAGACACAGGCCAACAGCGTGTCATCATCCAAGCACACAGCAGCAAGCAGCAGCAACAATCCTCGTCAGAGGATTTCAAGGTCTTGCGGAGCAAGTGAGTCTTGAGACGGGATTTGAAGGTGCCCAGGAACTCAGCATTTTCCACCACAACGCCCACTTCGCCCACTTAAGTCTGGTCTCCACGGACGACTGGGTGGTGCTGGCGGCCCACTGATCGGTCGCGAGCCACCTGTTGAAAATGGTCCGCAAACCAATGTGGTTTGAAAAACACACGCGTACGTGCGGGATATGATGAGAGAGTGTACCGGCCTCGTGCGTCGCAAAGCCAGCCAGTGAGTATAACCTGCTTGTTTCTTTGTATACAAAGACAGAGCCAGGCAGAAGCCTCTAACTTGTTCGATTAATCAAGAATGGAGACTTGCGGTCAAACTGCATGCACAACAAACACATAATACCGAACATTACACTCTCGTAAGGTACCACTCGCCAACAAGATACATACGTCGACACTGGATTACAGTATTCTCAACTGCATCTTCGAATGCTAGAACACCTGCGCATTGTCAAACGCACGTGTAAACACGTTATATATGCGAAGTTCTGAATACAGCAATACATCTACTCAGCACATATCGCACTGCACTCGGAATAGCATAAAGATATCCGCACGTAAGGCATTATAACCTGCGTCACCCCACGCTGCCATGAACGTGCCAGGTAACCCATTAATCTCCACATCTGACACAAACTTCGCACGGCGGCAATGCAGTCCTACATACTACATTACGGAAAACATTGTCGTGAAAACTGACGAACGGCGCTCTCAAGTTCCTGACAAACTCTGCACTTCGTTGGTGAGCTCACGCTCGCCATAACAGAGCTCACGGCTCGAAAAAGTTCGCGTGCTGCCGATTCCGATTCGATTGGACTCCACACTCTATTCCCACTATTCGATTCCCCCAGCATTAAAATATTGCGGCTGATGACTCACGCAGACATGGAACTAAAATAGCCGTCTCAATGAAATGCCAGCCGCGAGGCGCGCGGGGAGACACGAAACAAATGTAGAGAATATTCCTCAACTGATGTGCGTTTCTTTCTGTCTTCCCGTGTGTCCGTGGGTTGACTTCTTGCAGCCGGTGTCCGATAACGACACTCCCGTTACAAACAGTGCCAGTCTCCGCACAGTGATTCTGTTGATGCTCCTGAAGACAGGTGACAATGCACACAATGTTGTTCCACAATCCCCGTGCAAAGCTACACAGCAGCCAGCTTAACACCGACCGGATTGTCCATCTCCTGTGACACCTGCGGATAGAGTTCACGCGCACGTACCCGCCCCGAGCTCTGTGCAAAACATCATAGCCAGATTACACCGCATGCCTTTGCTGCGAATAACAGCAATGTGGTCGCATAGTTAATTATCCCCCCCCCCTCCATAGGTGGACGACGAACTTGCTGTCGCGTTTGGCTCTCTCCGCGCGAGCACAGCTTATGCAAGCAGGTCGTGTGCAGGGCTCACAGTTTTGCTCAAGAGCCAACGCCATCTCGGGTGGTGTCTCCGGGTAACCTGTCTGCAAGTGTCACGCGCCGTTTGCCGAGTAAGCTGTCGATAATCGGAGAAGTCAAACGTGGTTTTCGAGTTTGACTTCGTTTTAACAAACGCTGCTTGAAAACTCTGAGCCCAACAGGCTCGTGGACTGATGGGCCGCTCTGTTATATTATACCTGTATTGTCGATGAAGACTAATACAAATACACACAATAGACGGCGTTGTGGTTAAGTCGTTCATTGGTTTATTCACAATCCAGCAAAGACAAATGCGTGCATTTGTACAGTTGTACCAGTCAGTAAGGGAGTTGTTGCGAATGATGACGTGCTATTTAAAGATCGTATACTTATCTCATATGAGGTGATGCAGATTAAGATGAGGATGCTCGATGAGGACAATGATGATAATGATTACGATGATGACGAATATGAATCACAAACGCACGTCCACCGGCGAAATTAAACAAATGAATGAACGACGATTTGAGATGATGTCTCTCGTGCGTTAAGAATACTACATCCTTTCACTGCGGTTTACCCCACCAGGTGATTAAGAGAACATTTCATTAGCGCTGAGTTTATGACCGCGTTTTGTAATTTAGGGCGACGGACGGAGGCTCAGTTATGTCACGGATTCCTACAGCTTGTAACCCCTGGGTGAACTGAATGCAGAGGTGAACGTAGAAGGAGCAGCAAGCGAGTCTCATTCATTCATTATCAATTCCAACTAAGTCCTAAACAGGATCGCGGTGGGGGGAAATTGTGTACCCTGCGATGTACGCTGGTACATCGCAGGATACGCTGGTACATCGCAGGGCACACTTTTTGGGGAGCAATTTACGCAGTAGGCCAATTAACTTAGGACAGCAGCGTGTGTTTGGACGGTGGGAATAAACAGGAATACCAGGCGAAAGCCCACGTGGACACGGGGAAAGAGAACACGCAAACTCCACACAGAAAGGCACCCGAACCGGGAATCGAGACCCGGGTTCTTATTGCTGTGAGGCGACAGCGCTGCTCACTGCGCCACCGTGCCCGCCCTCCCTAGCGTAAGTCGCACGCACGCGCATTGTCAGTGAGGGTGCGGGCAGGGTGGTGGCGCAGTGAGTAGCGCTGTCGCCTCACAGTCGGAAGAAATGATCAGAAACACGAGGTGATGAGAACGCACACATTCCTGCCATGCGTCACAGGCATCACGGACGAAATAATCGGCTACGTCAGCAACTACAACACGGAAGTCACCTTCACAGCCCACTAGCGCATGGGTTCTCAACAGTTTCCACCTCACGACTCTGGTCTCCACGGGCCACTAGATAGGGCCCGCGGCTCACTGATTGGTCACGACTGGTGGCTCCTATAAGGATCAGGACGTGATAAAATCATACAAAGAGTAACTGCTTCTGCAAAGAGAAGGTTGCTACCCTGTCCCGTTCAAAAATTGTGCTGACTTTTACAGCAGCCAGACGGGCACGGGAATTCAGGCAGCCAGTTTGTATCTAAGCTGGAAGGAACCGTTGAGCAAATGTTGATCTTTTA
The DNA here is from genome assembly GCA_036362905.1 of Mordacia mordax. Lineage (NCBI taxonomy): Eukaryota > Metazoa > Chordata > Hyperoartia > Petromyzontiformes > Petromyzontidae > Mordacia > Mordacia mordax. Next base: position 41,565,553 of record JAZEWT010000001.1, read on the forward strand.
ACATGTGTTTATCTGGGAGTGGTAGAAGATTACACGGGACTGTACGATTCGTCCGTCACAGCTCACCGGGGGAAATCTAGTTGGACAATAGGCAATATGTTTTTGGACTGTGGGAGGAAACCGAAGCACCCGGCAAAAAACCCACGCGGACATGGGGAGAGAGAGAACACGCGAACTCCACACAAAAGCCACCCGAGCCGGACATTGAACCCGAACGCTGCTTGCTGTGAGGCAGCAGCGCTACTCACTGCGCCACCGCGCCGCCATGAAAGAGAGAACGCAAAGCAAGCAGCATTATGCTTGATTTCCTCCCACAGTCCAAAAAACATGCTGCTGCATTGGTTAATTGGCTTGCAGACTAAATTGCCCGCAGTGTCCGGTGATGGACTGGCGTCCCATTGTGGGTATATCCCTGCCTTGCGCCCTGTGTCTGCCGGGATAAGCTCCGGCTCACCAGAACTAAGCGGTTTCTGACAATGAGATGAGATGATGAGGCACACATGGAATCAGCAGTACCCTTTCTGTGTGGAGTTCGCGTCTTCTCACCCCGTGTCCGCGGTGGTTTTCGTCGGGTACTCTGGTTTCTTCCCGCTGCTGTGCATGTTAATTGGCCGACTGACTAAATTGCCCTCCTTGCCTTGCGATGTACTGGCGTCACCTCCTTTGTATAGCCCCGCATTGCGCCCTCTGTCTGCGGGGATAGGCTCTGGTCCCTACGCGACCGTGTACTGGATTATGTGTCTATTGATGATGATGAAGTCAGGAGTAGCGGCTCACACCGTGGACAAACAACACGATGTTATCGTCACCAAGTTGTCTGCACCGGCCCACGGTCCACCACAGAGGCTCGGAGGTAATGCGTGGAGCCGCTTATATTCAGAAGTCCAGGTGAAACATGATTCGAATCGAGTGAAGGGGTTTTAAAACACGTGGGACCCAAGCTCTGTAGATGATCAAAGTTCACGATAGATGTTTATTATTCGAGCGATAGATGTTTTCCATTATTATTACAGAAAGTACCCAGTGAGCTTGCAAGCCATGGATGCGGGATTCCTGTGAAACAACAAACTTTCGAACGGACCGACGCGACAGCAGATTGATACGGAACTCACAAAGGCAGGCAGAAGATGCGGGCAGTACTTGGTAGTACTTTGTGAGATGTGAAACTTCAC
>JAZEWT010000001.1:41578281-41619081 GCA_036362905.1 Mordacia mordax
CCGGGACGGCGCCCAGTGGACCGGCGGTGGTGGGTGGGGGTGTGGGGGGGGAGGAGGAGGCCGAGTGCGAGGCGGTGAGTGCGAGGAGAGGAGGGGAGAGACGCGGGGAGAGGAGACCGGGGAAGCGGCGCTCCCCATCGCGAGCCGCGCGTCCCGGCTGCGCTCTTTGTTCGGCCGGTAGAGGAGATCTGGCAGGGGTGCAGCTGGGACCCCTGCTTTCGGTGGCCGTCTGGTCGCCGTGCCTTCCCCGGGTGTATGTGTCTCCGCGTCCGCTCGCACGCGTGTCCTGTGGCGTTTTTCCGCCTCCGCCTGCCGACTCGAGCGCGTGCACGTCGTGTTTGTCTCCATTGTGCGTCGCCAAAAAATGTCTATGTTGTGTGTGTGTGTGAGATCGTGTCTCTTTACTCGCCACATTTCCCATTCTACGCCTTTCACGCGCCTCTCGTGCCTGTCCACTTTGTGTGTTTGTCGCGTCTTGCCTCCTCTCTTGTCCGTATGTTTCACCGGGCCTTCGACCCTCGCCGTCTGTCACCAACGTGCGAGTTTCGCGTGTCTACGCGTCACTCGGGTGTCCGTGTCCCACGCTTGTCTCTGTGGTAGACAGGGCCGCAGCAGCAAACCGTGCTTGTCCTTCCCCTGTATCTGTCCTTTATTTCCCCGCTTGTCTCTGTGTATTGTTCGCGAGTGCCTCTTCTTTCCGTCTCCAGTGACGTGTGTCATTTATCTTGGTCTGCCGTTCCAAGGCATCCCCTGCCTCTACCACCTGTCCCAGTCGTACTCGTCTCTCTCTCCCTCCTGTCCAATAGTTTTACCTGTCTCTGGCTACCCCCGCGTCTCTCCTATCAGTCTGCCGTCTCCTGTGTCCCTTGTTTCTACCATCCCCGTGTCCCGTCGATGTCTACGTGCCACCTATGTCTACGTGTCACCTGTGCTCAAAGAGCAAAGTCGTTTCTTTTTCTAATAATTGCGTGTGATCTATCCCTGTGCTATTCCCGGACATTAAGCCCGTGTGTTATGTGTTTCAGTACTTTAAAAGTAACTTGTCCATTACTTTCAAACGCAAAACATCGCAGTTGTTTGGGGATACTTGGTGAAATTGTCTAGCGGATTAAATATTTCTTTTGTTGGAATGCTGGAGCGTTACTTATTCACAGTTAAGGCAACTTTCAGCATTTCAAAGTCGTAATGTTTAGGTTGTTAATTATCCCAAGCCGTTATTGATTTCAGGTAGACTCCCGTAAACTGCGATTACCTTAATATTACACATGTGTTTGGGGACTCAGCAGAGGTTTTGGGCACTGAACGGTGCACAACACCTGGCCAGTGCTTGGTGTCAGGACCTTGAGCTTTCAATATTGTCCGTATAACTTTAAGAAGTTTTTACAATACTGTAATAATCGTAGTAATTCCTGTCGCGTCGTGGTCAATGCTGGGAAATAGTGAGGTATATAATTTTAAGGTCTCCGTTTAACTTGCAGCGTAACGTTGAGCGCGGAATAAATAGTGCTGGTAGGGGCCACAAGAAGTTTTAGTTTTTAAGACGACTCGAAGCGGGCTGTGGTAACCATGTGGCCGCATACATCGGGGAACAACATCGTGGCTTCTAGAAATATATCATTGAAGGAAATATGGTTAAAAAAAAATAACTGCCGCTTAATCTCATTTCACAACATTAAGGTAAATTTTTAATTGTGCTACATCGAAAATGCCGTTTGAGATAATATGTAGATCTTAAATGTAATTTTACACTGTAAATTTGTAGCGTGCTTTTTTTTTAAAATTACATTGAAAAAAACACGTAAATGGACCGTGATGGTTCGTCTTTAACACGTTCGAATATTTTGACAATGTAGCGTGTGCGTGATAGGCTGTCTTACACGTCTGTTGTATGATATTAACGCAACGTGCATGATATTTTAAGATGCACGTAGACATTTAAAACAGCTGATATCTTGTAAGCCACAATTCTGATTTCCATCATTCCATATTATGTCTGCAAACGCCATTATAATCTCGCTGCGTTAATATTTGAGTGCTCCCACTTCCTGCCGAGCATCATTGTGCGCTGGGAAAACCCAGTCTGCCGGTCGCCGAGTGATCGCCGCCTGTGATCCAGCAGGAGATGAATAAAGGAGAGGAGTCGTGGGCCACTCAGGGTCTCCGCGAGTTCTGCACCAGTCCCGGCGACGTGGCGAGAGACCATCCTCCCGGCAAGCCAGCACGGCCGGAGCAGAACGGCGGCGTGGGCAACCAACTCTCCGAGCCCAGAGCCAGGGTGTCCGCGTGGGCCATGGCAAAATGCAGTAAGCCCCTCTGTACGTGCCCGTGCGCGCGCACACGCGAACACGCGCACGACCGCAGACGCTAATTTGGTTCTGTCAGAGGCTTGTGGCTTCCCCGACGGTAGACTAACGTCTCTCGCATACGGCCGGCTGAATGAGTCTGTGTCCAGGCGAATGGTGCGAGGTGTGGACAGCGCAATCTCAACCAGATTTCTTGGGACGCTGCGTGTGAGCGTACGCTGCGGGCGTGTGTTTGTGACGCGAGCTGCGGATGAAGTGGTCAGCGCGATGCGATTCAGTTCCCGTGACGTTAATTTCATTTCTGGCCGCGCTCGGCATTGACGATCGGCATCCGCTGTACGTGCTGAGGACGTGTTTACTTGTTGACTCGGCCAAAAAACGTGTATCTACTGCAGATTCTCGCGCCCGTCCGTAAGCCACCACGCTCACGTGCAGAGAGTTTATTCACTTTGCCTTCACTCGGTGTCATCCGCACACAGGACGGTGATAAGATATTCCGGTGTCTGTGGTGGTTTTGGGTTAAATGCTTTTCATCGGATCAATGGATTTATCATGGTCCAATACAGGTGCAAAACATGTATTTGCTTAAGACGAACATTTATTTCGCGGCTGCATTGGGGAGGTGTGAAACCTGGCGAAAGCTGAGGGGACACGAAATAGAATAATTTAATGTCATCGAGTTCACGAGGGCATGAGAGCCACATGCGGACCCCGTGCGATAGCTGGATGCCTCACGGCAGTCGCGTGCTCATGATCGTACGATCAACGGCTTGTTTTAGGTTTAATGTAATTTATCATTAGTTCAGTTTTGGTTGATGGCTGCACTGATACTGATGCGGTCTTCATCTGCTATTATGCTACAACACGAATAGGTTTTTTGTTTGGTGCGATGTAGTCGGGGTACGATTTGCTGTGCGAGCTTTGGTGAGTGGCAGTCACGTATTTTTAGAGAACACAAAAAAAATCAGATTACGATAGGTAGTGGTTGTCTTGTAGGCGATGCTGGCGTATTTGCAGATCAAAATAGGTTTTCGTTTGAAATTATATCCCAATATAGCTGTTATTTAATTTACTTGTTGATGTTGCATAGTAGCTACTCTAAACACGTGCAGATTGAGTGGATAATTTTTGAAGGGTGACTCATCATCGCTGAATAACTTGGAGTGATATGTGTGCAGTAGGCAGAGGCATAGCATTGTGAGGGCTCAGTGGTTTGGATCACACCTCGAGCCCATAATCCTGGAAGGCCCTGTCAAAGCGTGCACTTTGCTGCAAAGTATCTGCGAACTCCATACAATCATTTTCACCAATAGTCCACTGCGTGCCAATGACATGAACGCAATTTGACATGTTTGTGTGACCCATGGCAGTTCCATTATATTTGAAGCGTGCTAATGGTCCCATGTGAGCTTGCTGGATTAGGTCGCTCACTTTGTGATGTGTGGAAGTTTAAATCCAGTTTTCCCAGCAGTCCTGCAATTTTTGCACATATTTTGCTGTCAGAACACGTACACTGTGCATATAAGTTACGCATACGTAGATTGCCACCTGTGCAGTTAAGTTTTTCTACACTTTTGTTTACATGGCTCAGTGGCATAGCGCAACCAAGACTAACCACGTGATATTTTTACACCAATTGGAGTATCGTCAGGAGAATAATTGAATGTATATTTATTTGCCTTATAGCAATCCACTGCTGCATGACGGCCTAACTCTCATGTGCAGTTCATGGGGGTCATTTCACTGTAACTTATACTGCTAACTGAGGCTAGAGTATGCTATACTATTATTTCTGATTATAATGATGTCATTTGAAGTCCATTCCTCATTAATTGTTCAAAAATCTAAATTAACGAATAATGAGGGTGGCACAATAGTAATATTTGCACCTCGCAGAAAGAAAGTCTTGGTCTGGGGCAGTTTGATTTGCACCTTGGGCACCATTCTGTATGGAGTTTGTGCATTCTCCCCCTATTCTGCATGGGATTCCTCTGGGTTCTCCCGTTTCCGTCCACAATAAATAAAAACACCCATTAATTCGCCGATAGATATATAGATGTTTATTATTACAGCAGGGAAGTACCCGGTGAGCTTACAAGCGCTATATGCTGGATTTCTGCGATATAACAAACGTCCGAAATCATCGTAATATAATGGATGCAGCGTCTACCAAAAAAATGTTGGCGCCAGCTAACCACGTGGTTGCTTTAATCTGGCCCTCTGTGGTTTTGCCTGGTACCTCTGAGTTGTTCAGTTTTCAAATGCATACGTTCGACATCAAACAAATATGGGCGGCGTGGTGGCCCAGTGGTTAGCGCTGACGCCTCACGGCAAGAAGGTCCCGGGTTCGAATCTCTCGGCTCGGGTACCTTTCTGTGTGGAGTTTGCATGCTCTCCCCGTGTCCTCGTGGGTTTTCGCCGGGCACTCCGGTTTCCTCCCACAGTCCAAAAAGCATGCTGCTACATAGGTTAATTGACTCGCAGGCTAAATTGCCCCGCAGTGCCCGGCGATGGACTGGCGTCCCATCGTCGGTATATTCTTGCCTTGCGCCCTGTGTCTGCCGGGATAGGCTCCGGCTTCACCGTGACCCTGTATAGGACTAAGTGGATTCAGACAATGAGATGAGATGAGATCAAACAAATATTGTGCGCATTATAAATTGTTCATTGTATTTTGTAATATATCCCTATGTATACCAACATTTCACTTTCCTTGATGACACAGGCTCTCAGTCCATTATCAAGTTTCCTCTGTGTTTCACTAGTGGCTACACGCATTTGGGGACACATTCTGTGTGAAACCACAATGATCGTAGATTTGACTTTGAAATCGTGTCACTATAAACAGATATTTTCTAATGCTTGTTGTTGTACTGCCCCAAGGTGCTAGCAGCAATTTGTCTTTTGGTTTCTGTTGACCGGCGATGGACTGGCGTCCCGTCGTCGGGTGTATTCCTGCCTTATGCCCTGTGTTTCCGGGATAGGCTCCGGCTCACCGTGACCCTATATAGGATTAAGCGGTTTCAGATAATGAGATGAGAGAGGTTTCTGTTGACTAGTGCGTCTTTTTAAGTCTATTAGTTAGTCACGACCATTATCAGCAATTGCTAATTAACTTCTACTACCATCGCCGTGTCCTGTACTGCAGTCCCTCTCACTCCGCGTGTATCCCAAAAGCTGGCTTTCCATCTTTGTGTGGCTCTTCTCCCTTAGACACGCTGTTCCTTCACCGCCATTTATTCATATAATTGGAGGCCTGTCCCTCAGCTGAAAATAACGTTAAGTGTTCGCTGTTGTGGAGGGAAGGCAAATGACAGGGCGCCGATGATTGAGTAATGTTTTCGCGAAGAAAATCCAGCGTTATAACCGAAAACCACCCGTCAACCAATATACAGTGCAGACTTCTATTCCCAGGTGAGCATTTAGTCATTACTTAAGTCATACCTACATTTACTGCATACCATGAGAAAACTAATAGTACAAGTTAATGGAGTGGACATGAATGGGCACATCTCTCAACCACAGTTTTGGCTTTATTAAGGTCAGTGGAAATAGCGTAAAGCTTTTTACTCGTTGTTCAAATGTGCTATTCTGCGAGCGCACGGGTACATCACTTTTATAATTAAGACATTACGTTGAAGTCGTGTTTTAAAACAGTAATGTAAGAATAACCTGTCATATAACATTTCTTGGGTGCCAGGGTGGCAGAGTGGTAACATCTGTGCTTCCGAGTAAGTAAGTCCTGCCAAGGTGATTAGATTCCCACCTTGGGCGCCTTTCTGTGTCGACTTTGTGCGTTTTCCCCATGATCTGCGTGGGTTTTCTCCAGGATCTGCGGTTTCCTTGCACAAAGAAAAAAAAACAATGAATTGACCGATAACATCATAATATACTGCAAGCAGTGTCTGGCGGGTGGGCGCCAGATAACCATGCGGCTGCCTTCTCACCTCCTGCGGGTTTCCTCGCGCCTCTGAGCCGTTCCCTCCTTGAATGAATACCATGAACACTGAATGAGCGTGTGAGCGCTCTGAATTGTATTTATTGTTATTTATGCAGTATTAACGCTCCAAGCAATTGCAGTTCTGAGCAGGGAATAACAGTACAGTGATACATATTGAAGTTGCTAATAACATAGCGTATACAATTTATGTAACGAAGTACATCCTTTTGAGTTGAATATATTTTTTGCATGGGAGGCTATGGGAATTGTCATACTGAATCGTGTAATGAAGCATTGAGAATTTATTTTAAGACCTGCTCTTTCGGGATAGCCGTGTTGAGCATTCCTCCTTCTCAACCTTCATCAACATTTTTGTCTCCTACGTAACACGTGTGCGCTCAAGAGATGTATGAGACAACATATGTTCAGCTGAACCATTCAGAAGACCGATGATGCCTCCGACGCGGAAGATATGATGTTAGGAACGAGCGATGCATCGGTGCACAGTATCTACAGTAGACCTTTCCATAAACCAAATAGCCTTTGAAGGGGGCTTGCAATAATCTTGTGGAAGATGCTCTGCTAATTTTCTAACGTTTCATATTTTAACTTTTATGTCATGAAACTTGTATCTTAAGTAATTGGTCTCATGAAATAATCCTATAAATGTGTTTCTCAGTATCTGCTTTGCAACGATTAATGTCCTTGAAAGTAAAATGTGAATCCCTTCATTTAGTTGTTTGATTTTTTGCCTCTCAAAGTATTTGATGCAATTGAGAAAGTGTATCGGCCAGCAACAATAAAAAATACAGTGGGTAACTTAAAGTTGGAATAGTTACTGTTAATAATGTGTGTTAAAATAAATGGCCATTTAAACTAATGGCTAATTTGTATAAAGAGCTTGGTGGGAACAGATTTTGTATCATTTGTAATTGTAATAAGTAAATGCAAGCATGAGCACATGGCATGTTGCCATTAATATGAATTTTAATTCAAGAGCTAGGGGTTTTTTAGTTAATGCTTTGGGTAGAAAAGACTCGGAGGGCACATTATGAACGCAGAAAAATCTGGAAATAGGATGAGTCTGTCCATGACCATATGCAATCGGTATAATCCTCTTGCAACGCTGATTGGCCCCTTGTGCGGGGAATTGAAGTAGCGAGGTTGAAATATTTCCGACTTGCTTATTAGTGCCCTCAATTGGCTGTGTTGGGAGTGAGAAAAGGGCCACCGGTCGCTGACAGGTTATAATTTGAAAAGAGGCGAGAGATTAAAAATAGTAATCTGAACAATGATCCAATTGCAAGTATATACATATTTGTGTGCGCAGGAAGCAAGTTTATACACGAAGGCTTCCGCTGTCGACCAGACGAAGTGTGCCACCCCTAGCCTTATGCTCTAATTGGGGTGCGGGTTTGGTGGAGACTATTATACCATTTGACAATCCCCACTGCTAATATTAACCCAACATCCATTGGGCAGCATTCACATTCTGTACACTATCAAAGAGGCAATATTCTTAACTTATGACAACTAATTAAAAACATACACTGTATATTTAAATTTGAAATTTACACAGTTTTGCAAATTCCCTTGAAACATTTTGGTTTGTGAGAGAATTACTTAAGTTACCATGTTGTGTTTAACGTTTTATGTTTCATGAATGACAACACAATTAACTATTAGGGATTTGTAATATTTTTTTTCTGTAATTGAATTTAACATTATAACTATATGTTTGAGTAATGTTAAATTATTTCTAAAAAGAGATGCATTTACAAGTATTCTGAATATAGTAATGCTATACTAATTTTATTAGGTCATAGAGATCAGCTTTCCAAGTATAACAAATGTTTTGTATTATTACGCAACTAATTTTCATAGCCTTGAAAAATGCTTAGATTTTCCCTTATAGTAAACATATGCAGAATGTCTCACTAAAATAGCATTACAACTCATTTGGCCGAATGCTGCAAATTTTCATTGAATCTTTACAAAAATAAAACTCATAACTAAATTGAATAGCATCTTTAAATCATATCAGTTAATAACTTCTAAAATATGAAGCCAGTGTTTATTTTTCACTTGTAAATCTTGTGTATAATTTGCACATGTAGTTGCGATACTCCATAAAATACCCCCCAAAAATGCTATATCAGTACGAAGTAGTCACCTTCGTGTCCAATTTTAAGTGAAAAAAAGTTTAACAATGTTATTAAGGCATATTGAAATACACATTTGTTTCAGCTGTAACAATTTAATTCGCGGTGGTGCAGTAAGTAGTGCTGCTGCCTCACAGCAAGAAGGCCCTGGGTTCAGTTCTCAGCTCGGGTGCCTATCTGTGTGGAGTTTGCGTCTTCTCCCAGTGTCCGCGTGGGTTTTCACCAGGTGCATTATTTTCCTCTCACAATGCAGAGACAAGCTGCTGCCTAGGTTAATTTGCCCGCTGAGTAAATTCCCCACCCCAAAATGAAAAGTACCCTACGATGTACTATCGTCAAATCCTGGGTACAGTTCTGCTTTGTGCCCTGTGTCTGCTGAGTTAGGGGCCACCCCCCCTGCGACCCTGTATACTGTATAGGATTAAGTGGGTACTGTTAGCGAACCGAACAAATTAATTCAGAGTCAAGTAAAATGCCTAATGCAGATAAGCTCTGTCAATTACAATTTGGTCTGTTAAAAGTGTCCTATTCTGCATCAGAATTTTAAAACGTCTGCTAATTGTTCGTGCAAAATGAGCATTTGGTGCGGATTGCATGGCCATGCATTAATGCCAGCTTGCTACAGTAAAATCCAGCATTGCCTGCTGTAGATGTAAACAAGCTTAGGTGCAGCTTAACACTGCATCTCAACGCTGTGAGCAAACCTCACGCGCACACAGACACCAAGCCATCGCCACGTATGCTCTTGCACATTCTGAATACTCTGCAGTGGCAAACGCACGTGTGGCATTTGCTTGGCAGTTGAAGTGTTTCAATCGTTACTCCCGTTCAGCTCTGTAATTTGAAAACGTTGTAAACATCACTGATCATGCAGATTATTTATTTAGTTATGCTATTATGTGTTAGCTTTAATCGTATTTTGTAGGGTTATGTATTCCATATGGCTAAATCTGAGCAGTATTTAAAAGAAAAGCAGCTTCCGTGTCTCTTTTCAAAGATCCATTGATAACATTTGTGCATAACCACTCTCACGATATCTTAAACACACACACACTCTTATACTTACGCACTCTCCGATGCAAAATAGACTTTGTCACTTAACGCAGAGTGAAGAAGATACTACATGCGCACAATTTAAAATGGTGTAAAAATTTAATTAATAAGTTGGCTTAAAAAAATCGCATGCTCGTTCTGTAGCAGTACATGACTACGTACGGTTCTGAAATGCTCGTTTTTTAAAAACACATCCAACTGTTAATGTCAAACAGAGGGTGACTACAACACTGAGATGCGAAAGCTCATCATGTAACCTCGTAACAACAAACATACGTACTTTATGTGCAGACGTATAATTCGTATGATTTTAATAAAAATTTTCGAGGTTTTTCAAACGTTTGATGAAAAGCAAGACAATGCAGCCTATTCATTTCACGAGTCACTTGTATGCAGCGTGGGTGCTTCTGTTAGTCCCAAAGTATAAGGTTTACTTCCACAATGTGTCCATCGCTTCTCCAGCAATGTATTGCCATAAGTGCAGGCTGTTCAAAGTTACGTTACTGATTGACATCTCTCATTCAATATCAAACGATGACCAGTACATTTACTTTCTACGTGTGTTTTTTTTTATTGCACGTGTATTTCACTATTTGTGCACTGGTCATTTTGATCTCGTTTGCTTGAATCGCTGTGACGCGGGAAATGTAGTAAATGCTTAAGTCTTTCGCGCTGTCCCGCTTTCTACCATCCAGTAAGCGTCACTGGCAAAGTGGAAAGTTATAAACACGTGAAAAGGTGAGCTGTAAATAATGTCACAGAAATGCGCAACTGTTTTTATTTTAAAACCTTCGTCATGTTATGATGATTGCTTCCAAAAGCTGCTCTTTCGGGATAGCTGCGGCGATCGCTCCTACTCTCCCCAAAAGAGCACCGCATTTTGACAGCGATTTATATTCACTTTTTTTTTATATCCAACCATTGCAGTATTGGAGAAGGGGTTTAAAACTTGTGTTATTCAAACAACGCATTACATTAAGCAATGACTATAATAATAATTGCATTTGTAGAGTGCTTTTCACCTAAGGGTCACAAAGCGCTAATAAGGGGAAAGCATGGTGGTGAAGTGGGTAGTGCTGTCGCCACACAGCAAGAAGGTCCTGGGTTCGGTTCTCAGTTCGGGTACCTTTCTGTGTGGCGTTTACATGTTCTCTCTCCCCGTGTCCACGTGGGTTTTTGTCGTATACTCCGGTTTCCTCCCATCGCTGAAAGACATGTTACTACCTAGGTTAATTGTCCTGCTGAGTATATTGCCCCCAAAAAAGTACCCTGAAATGTATTAGCGTTACAGCCTGGATATACCCCCGCATTGCGCCCTGTGTCTGCCAAGATAGGCACCGCCTCCCCCCTGCGACCCTGTAACAATAATTATTGCATTTCTAGAGCGCTTTTCACCCGAGGGTCACAAGGCACTGCACAGACCACTTACAGCATTAAGTGCGTACTGATACTGAACTAAACTATGAGAATAAGTTTCTTTGTCACTCCACTGTAGGATGAAATCCTCCCTATGCCGACTTTGTAATGGGTTTTGTTTAACTATATTTAACCACACTAGTGAGTGAGGGTGGCCCAGGACCAATTCCTATATCGCTCGCCACTGGCCTTAGCCGTAACTTGGAATCAAACTCTGGTGGGTTTTTTTTTCATCCTGCAATGAGCAACATGCCACCTAATTTCCTCCGTGTTCTCACCCCGCTTTAACTGGAGCCGCACGGACCAAAGACGCTGTTGCAATCAACATTTTTGCAGGGAAATTGCACCGTTACGTATTTCCATCGCTGTCGTCAATGGAACAGCCAGGAGGGGCATCAACTCACTGTCGCGTCCAAACTACGAGTCTCACAACCCAACACCAACACGGGACTCATTTAACCATGATCTCATCGAAACCACGGTTGGTGCTGTCAAGTCCCTGTTCACGTGAAGGCTCAACACTTTGCTTTTTTTCCCCCCTGTGGCTTTGACTGACTGCCTCTCTCTTATTTTAATAAGTTTGGCCATTGCTTCCGTACAGAGTCTTAGCTTGTGGCTGCATTGAGACGCCCATCATCACAGTCATCAGTCCTGACTAATCCACCCAGCACCTCTGCGATAGACGTGCTCTCAGACGAGTTCACTTCCGTTAGCTGCCACTCTGTCATCAGCCTCGATCACCATCTCTCATCTTGTGCGCTGCACGAGCCCATTTACTTATATTCGCAGTCAAAATTATGCGTCTGTAACCTTTGCAAGTCTCCAATCCAAATTGTTCTCGCTCTCATAGTATTCACAAGATTGACGTTATCCACGCTTCTTTGCACACTTTGGAGGTGTTATGTCCCCGTTGATACTTTGCCAAGCACTGATTCTAAACACTCTAACACGAAGCAGAATTGTACCGCATTGTTAGAGGTGCAATGGAAAACACATCCAATACAACTAGTGCACTGTGGCTCCGCTCTGAGGCTGCACCTGTCTAGGAATTTATAAATTGGTTTGAAACAGCACCAGCTGGATATGTCTTTGTAAGGCATCCCAAGACGTGTGATCTTCACTGTTTAGTGTGGGCCTAAAATCCCGACACCCAGCCAACAGATTGCGTCGATACTGATGTTACGTTCTAAGTTTCTCAGGGTTGTGTACGGAGGTATTCTCTGAGTTAATGGAGCTGTTGTATGCACTACTGATGGGGCCACCAGCTAATTTAAAATACTGTGTTCTTTGTGCACTGTGTACACTACGCTATATATAATGGGGCAATTGTTTTTTTTATGGATGTGTATGTCTGAACTGAGGATACCTGTCGCGGATCCTTTATAAGGACAAAGTTTATCTGCACAACACCAAGGCTTTTATGTCTTTGTTCAGGTTTATTTCCCACGTATCGATTACTCTTTTGAAACTTTAACACTATTTTAGGCTTAGTTCTCTCTTTTGCACCAATACCATCAACCCTCTTAAACACTCTTCCACCTTTATCCTGGAAGAAATCCAGGTCTATTCAGTCACGTCAGCAGAAAATGTCACCAACAAAAGATGTCAACAGAGCGTGTTATGTGTTTGGAACAAGATCGCCTGTATGATGGGTACTCTGCTAGTATACAATAACAAAAATATTTCAAAACCCATTGACAATCCCCTGCTGGGAGCTGTGCTGGTTATGGGGGTACTCTGGTTATACTTTGCCACACTGGTCAGTGTTGGTTATCGAGGTGGAGAGGTGCGGGACCGGCTTAAGTATTATCTATGCACCGCTGTCGATAGCCATGAATAGGAATAGATTCACAGAGCAGTGCGCTAATCATTGCACCTACGTCCCGTGTGTACACATTATATACTTTGCGTGCTTTTTGGAAAATTACATTTTACAATGAAAAGCAGCGTGCCAATTTGCCTAAAGAAGACATTTGTCAATGAGTGCACATTATCTGCCATGACATATTCATCAGCAATATGGACCCGACAAAGAAAATTAAATTATGTCTAAAAAGTGCTCAGAGGTATGGAAAGGTGCATGCAGGGAATTTCACTTAGAGATAGAAAGCAGAACACATAGATCTGCAAACAAGCACAAAATATAAAGTTATTGTTGATTGATTGTTAAGTAAACACAAAGGTCCCCCGTATAGCCTTAACAGACTGTAGGGTCAAGTGCCGTTAGCATGCACCTCATGAAGGTCGATACGGCACACGCGGGGTTGGGTGACCAACACCACGCCTGGCCGCCTTTGTCTCCCTAGTGGCAATATTTTCACATTACACTAGATACTCATTTGAGGCTGAGTCAACCGAAGGAAGACCCAGGACCGCTTCAGAAAACCGTCACCGGTGTTGGCTGTGAGCGGGATTCGAACTCGGGTCGCCGGGTCTGTAGCCCAGCGTGCTGACCGCTGCGCCACCGTCCACCACAAGTTAAGTAAAGAAGCATTGGTGGGACACGCATCACTGGATGAGATCATGACCAGTATACAAGACTCACTAATGAATGGCAGCCAAAGGAGCGGGTACACACGAAGAAATGCCCACAACAAAAACGAAGTGATGAGATTAGCTCATGTGCAGGAGGGAGATCTGGATTGTGGCATCAGAGAACCACAAGGGATGGCAATGACGTGGGAAGACTTTAATCCAGCAGTGGATAGTTAAAGCCTGATAATGATGACATTTTGTGGGTACAGACTATGACGTGACCATCGAACATGCGTTGCTGATCTAAACAAGTATCGTTATCGCTTAGGTACTTATGTGTATGCTTTGGGTCTACATGCTGACAAATAGTTATATATATCTAGCCCGAGAAGGGCATTACAGCATTAGTCAACTATGATATGAACTTCTATGGGTACTAAACTGCTCAACTCGAGCTACCAATGCATTGATATTGCATTGTCCTGAGCTGCTTGCCTTTTGGCAACATTTAGCTACCACTGAGACCAGACTCTAAAGGAAGTTGTCTCTGATGTGGTCCAGTCAGGACAATGTATACTTTATTAAAGCATTCAGTTTGCATGTTTTTGCTGCAAACGTGTGTAGATCTGCAAACTCGACACATCACACTGGTGTTAAAAGATCGCAACATTTGTATTATCGCCAGAAATGGTAAGTCCTCTTATTTTTTACATTATATAACTTCATAATTTTGAGGTACATTGTACAGTAAGAAATGTGTAAACACTTAAATGTTTACATTTTGTTTCATAATAATCGGCATCATTATCAGTCCCTGAACCGTCGTAGGAGCGCTGCCTTGGCACCCATCTCTCTCCACCTCTCACAGTCTCGTGAGATGCTCACGACGGTCTTGTCCCTGATCTCCCGGAGACAACGCTCGTCCTCTCGCTGGTCCATGGCCAAACCTCTCTTCATTGTTCCTTCGACTGGGCCACTGTTTAAAAGTCCCACTGTTTTTTTTCAGTGATATTCAAAGTTTTGTAACACTTTCTCCCCAACGGAGTTCAGTATATTCAAATTGAAATGCTCAAGTGAGAAAGTTACTTGGATTTCATACTGGTACATACAGTCGCATCGCAAACCCTTCTTTCCCACTTGTACTATATTGAGCGGGCGGCACGGTGGCCCAGTGGGTAGCGCTGTCGCCTCACAGCAAAAAGGTCCCAGGTTCGAATCTCGGCTCGGGTGTCTTTCTGTGTGGAGTTTGCATGTTCGCCCGTGTCCGTTGGTTTTTCGCCGGGCACTCCGTTTTCCTCCCACAGTCCAACACATGCTGCTGTATAGGTTAATTGGCTTGCAGACTAAATTGCCCACAGTGCCCGGTAATGGACTGGCGTCTCATCGTGGGTATATCCCGCCTTGCGCCCTGTGTCTGCCAGGATAGGCTCTGGCACACCACAACCCTGTACAGGACTAAGCAGTTTTTGACAATAAGATGACATGAGACTATACTGAGTGCCATGTCTGCTTTCTTACCAGTACACCATACCAAACTGTTAAGACTTACTTTCACTCCTGCTATGCCGTTCGAATAAAAACACATGTACACGACCGGGAGGATGCATACCCAAGTTTATAATCCTAGTGTTTCAAATATTAAGATTCACGTGGCTTCATGAGCTCAGCTCTCAACTTCATCCCTACGCTCCTCACTATCCACTACAATTCCCCATTCTTTCCCCCGTAAATGGAAGTGGTCGTTTATTTTATTTTGCTTTTCATTTTACAATATTTAACGTGAGCCCATATTAGTTTACTTTGTTTCAAGTACTAAATAACAATTTTTCTACTGTTTGATTAGGCAACATGCGTATTCGTGTTTATATATATATAAAAATTCGGTTGTGACGTGTATCGAAGCTGGACATGCCGTTGACCACTCGCACCATTTTCTGCACTGACCCTGCGACGTGAGGCCTCTTTTATAAGGTCTTGCCTGGTGAAGGCGCACAGCTCCGTGCGGGATGCACGGCACGCGGTCCAGAAACGGCGAACCTTTCGGGCCCGGTTGGCACTGTACAACTACCATGGGAATCCCAGTCGAGACCATTACCCGACTCGCAAAGCAGCCTTGGGTTGCTGCCCAGTGGTTGTGGGAACGTGGCTCGATTTTCACACGTCTCGCTGGCCATGAGGCAGCGGCGAAGATGCGTGACATTTCCTTCGTAGCAGCCAGTCTCTGCACAGGACAACCAGTCTCACTAGTTGCTACTCAATTTACCACCACTGGTGAGATGATAAAAGGATAGCCAACCACCAAAGACGAGGATTTACACTTGTGTGCTTATTGAGCGTGAGTCAAGTGTTAACCATGGTGGCAACCATCTGGGTGTTTTTGTTGTTGTTGGTAGTAAATGGTATTTAATTTATAACCGTACGCATTATTTATTACGCTAATCATTTTGTTAAAGTAATTTTCAAGCCTTTATTTTACACATTCAAACTGCATTACCCATTCTGCAATTAAGCTGCCTATTGTGCCAACAGATGCATGGATTACAGCGCAAGATTAAGCAAGTACAGTGTCGTCTTGAGATGTCGGCACATGAATTCCATGATGCGGTTCACTTGTTTCAGGCTGGTCCATTTCGCATGACTGAGAAATGTCTTTTAAGCCTTAGAAATCAACCACTGATGGCGCCAATTTCTCCGATTATCGCTGATAACGCTGTCTGACTCGTATCCGTGATCTTTGGCCATGTTGTGGTGTTTGGCTGCTCGTGTTTACACAGTTCGCTCGGCAGAGTGGCTCTGCTGCTGACACTATGTTGACTAATAAATGCCTACATGACGTGATTGGCAAAACTCAATCTCTGTTACATCAGTACCAGTTGATCAAGTCTCCGCGGATACATACAATGTGTCTGCCGCTTACACATCGCCACTGTCAAGGTGTATGCAGTGTTTTCTCCAATGCCTTAGAGTTTGATTTATAGACTATTAACTGGTCCTGTGATATACTGTCATCAATGCCATTCATACTTCAGGATTTTACTTTTCAGAGTGCTTTTTTTTGTATAGATAAAGCAGTCTCTTTCTTCCCTGTGAGTAAGGGGTGATACACTTGGAACGTTGCTCGATCACTTTACGGGATCGGCTATGATTCTTGTCGTAAAAATATGCATTTGATATACACAGTGTGTTATGGAATCGTATTGGTATTAATGGATCATGCAAATGTGGAACCTGCATGAAACAGCCATCTGAAAAGCTGCAAGAGGCAGGAGGGCAAATTAATTTCTGACCTCTTTGTATAATGCATTGTGCCAGCAACATTTTGTACTTTTACTTTTAATATAAATACATTTGTAATGATGTAGGTTTTTTTTCACGGCTCGATGCATGATGATTGCTTTAAAAAGCTGCTCTCTCGGCACAGCCGCGTCGATCGCTCCCTCTCCCTCCATCGCGACGTTTCGCCTCACATGTTCGAGTGCGCCTGAGGATGCCTCCAACGTGCGAGGCGAAACGTGACGATGGAGAGAGGGGGAGCGATCGACGTGGCGGTCCAGAGAGGGCAGCATTTCGAAGCAAGCATCATAAATACACTTATTCAGTATTCATCTTGATTGTTGCAATAGTTGTACTCAATAGCTACCGTGATGTAATAATAATGTTTGCATTTCTAAAGTGCGTTTCACCTAAGGGTCACAAAGTGCTGCACAGAGCTGTGGAGAGACTATTCATATTCACTTTTAAAGACTGGAAATTCTCCTCGGGTCTTATGCTGTTAACTCTATCTCTTTGACGTGTCTACTTACATGCCATGAAGAAGGGTCATTGGTCGAAATGTCGCCGATTTTATTTATTTTTAATTTAAGGCAACAGTGCTGTTGACGTGCGTATCCACTTTTTGTACAGTTGTCAATCATTGACATCCTACGCCTGATATTATTCGGGCCCCCTGCTCTCCTCTCTCATTCAAAACATCTCGACAACAGAACTGGGAGAATAACACTGCGGAGCAGAAACTCTCCGGAAAGCGAAACCTTCATACTTGACATTTTCCCCCCCGAGCAACAAGAAAACCGAGGCCCTCCTCCCTACGCCGTGCCAATCGTTTGATCGCCCTTCGCCGTGCAAAGCCAAAGCAAACGAATCACGATGTTATTCCGCGAAGGCGCGAAGCGTTGCCTCGCTCGCTCGTTCGTTCGTTCGCTCGCTCGCCACGCGAGTCTGCACCGAGCGTCGTCGTCCCCCTCCGCGCTGACGTCCCGCTCCGTTTCCCGCTCCGTTCCCCGCTCCGCTCCACCTCCTCCCCCTGCGCGTGCGGCCCTGGCCCCAGGCCGCTCCATCCCCGTGTTCTGCGTCGTGGAGCAGGGCGAGAGCCCCATGGACCTGGAGGGCAAGGAGGAGCACGCCGACTTCGTCCTGCTGCGACGTGACGTGCTCTTCAACCAGCTCGTGGAGACGGCGCTCCTCTCGCTCGGATACTCGCACAGCTCGGCCGCTCAGGCCAGAGGTGACGACGCCGCCACGACGGAGAGAGCCGCTCAGCCACCCAGACGGAGGGCTAGCTGAGCTGCCCTGACACGAAGCTCTGCTCTGCTACCCTCAGACACTTTATCTTTTAAGTCCCGAATTTATTGCTCCTCCACAAATTGTTTCCACCAATGACAAACCACTAAATATACAATTAACACAATATACAATATGTACAATTATTTACACCCCATGACCCCCCTATGCCGAGCTACTTAGCTGCACTAACACAGAGATACTGGGCGAACCTCACAGAACGCGAGGTAACCCACAAATCCCTCACAAGAAATGTGTAACCCAGTTGCCTTCGCAATAGAGAGAGGGAGATACCTACCTACCATTGATTATCTTCCGCGGTCTGCTTATCTGTGGAAGTAAGGCAGAGTTATGTTAAAACCAAAGTGTAGAACGTTTCCTGAAAAGGGCCAGTTGGCTGAAACGTTTAGGGTGTATTTACTCTCCGTGAGAGATACAATATAGCCATTCACACGGATATGTTAATGTATTCAGGGGGAGTTTGGTTCGCAATGGTTAATACATTTTTCTTTATAGATGCCTCATTAAGAGTTATTGCTAATGATGCCGATCGACTTTATTTTAAAACATTTTTTTTTCCTTTTGGATAGTTTTTTTTTTCTTCTAAAGTGGCAGCTGAAACGTTCTCTATTCTATCACTCGGCCATCAGCACTGCACCCTCTGTTGATGTTCTGGAGCAAGGCTCAATTACGAGCCTTCACGACAATTCAGCTGAAAGTTAAGGCTAATTTCTCCTGGTATTCGTGACTGCCAAAATAAAGTTTCAGCTCTTTGCAACACTTATTCGAAGGTGATGTAGCGTTTACCTTAAAATCTTGTGAGACGTCTGTCTCGTAAGTTTTGAGTCACCCAGCTCGAGTCTGATGGAGGCATTGGCAATTATATATATTGAACTATTAGATGTGATTAATCATTGCAGGCACACTCATTATGCAGAGTACTTGCCAAAGACTCGACACACTTGCCAGCACTGTGACAGAGGTCAGCATGTTTAGCTGCTTTAGTAATGCTATGGAGTGAGCTAAGTGTGCTATCCATAACAATTTCTGTTACCAGGTTTTTGCACGGCCATTGTTGAATATATGTTTATCCATGGCCCTGCTGAATTTACCGAGTATGAGAAACTCCACTGTGCATGTAACAAACCCCCAGGATAATGCAATTCTTTGGCCTGGAAACCAGGTTGTATGGCCACACCTGTCAACATATGGCATTGGTGATAAATAATGCATCGAGTTAAATTCTGCAGCAGACTAATTGGTGCATAAGAAATTATAGGGAAAGCAGTGCGTGTATCAACATTATACATTTTGTTTAGCTGCATTCGCACTGTTTGCACACACAGTCAGTAAAGTCCGAAAAAATGTACGGTCATGTCTGTGAGCATTTAATAATACAACGTTAAGTTTGGTTGTGGATTTCATTCAATTACAGTAATTTATACTACAGTATAAAACAATTATATTACTGCACATCGTTTCCAGTGAATCAGTTTATACGTTATTGGTATGATGATAATGATTGTTCCAGTAATAGACTCACAAACCAGGGCCAAAATAAATTATATTTTTTGAAACAATGAAAACTGTGTACAAAAAATATGCTACGATTAAATGACTAATATACAAAATATATTTTACAATGGGACCCATAAAAGGTCAAACGCCTTTGACAAAGTATGCATATATAATTATGCATAGATCGCAGACTACTTAAATGTATTGTTACAATATGTAAAGTAAAATAATGTACTGATGTAGGTTTTTCACAGCTCGATGCATCGATGAATTCCATTTTTTGAGTTAGGTCACGTAAAAAATGTTTGTTGTAAACCCTCCACCACCCGACAATGGCCAATTAGTAAAGTTTGTCAACGTGAACAAAATGTGCCAATTCTTCACTATATCTCAGCACACCGGTGTGTTGGAGAGCAAACTCCCAGCATTTACAAATCAAATACAACGTTTCGCTAATAATTGCAATCAGCATCATCAGGCAAGCCGCACTAACTTGAGACGATGGAATTCATCAATAACATTGGCCACAAAAGCCTTCCAATTAATGTTGATTGCATTCCAAACCTGTCCTTTCAGGAAAGCTGTTTCGAGCGTTCCTCCTCTCTCCTTCGCGACATCTCACCTCCCACATTGGAGGCGTCCTCAGCGAAGGAGAAAGGAGGAGCGCTCGACACTACTATCCCGAAATAAAAAAAAAACGTTGGCAAGCAGCGTCAAAGTAAATTCATGACAAAAAACACATAAAGCAACTGACACGGAACGTCTCCTCAACACTCCATGGCCGCTTGGCCACTCACAGGTCTCCTGAAGCTGGGAAACTGGAACCCAGTGCCGCTGAAGTACATCACCGATTCGCCCGAGGCCACAATCGGCGAGATGCTTCAGGATGTGTTCCACACGGCCACGCTGCGCATCTTTCTGCACAGGTTGGCGCACGGCCATCCACTCGTGGGTCACCCGGTGTACATGTGAGCCACGTCAGTCTCTACGCCTTTTGGCACTTTGTTACTCTGATAGTCAGTGTGTTGAAAATAATAGAAATCCAGAGCTGAATTGTGAATGGATGGCAGTGACCCGTTTACAGCAGGTGTCCATTCGTTACGCTAATAGAAACCGGGGGAATTCGCCTTTGGTACAACCCACTCGATTTGTGTGGTGCCCTACCAGACTAAGTTTATAGTAGTTTGAGAGAAATGTCATTGTAAGTATGGGTTGGTGTTAATCAATCGATCAAATTATACCACCACCAGTCACGATCTTTATTGATCAAAATTTGATCATTTATATTGGAACGGTTAAATAATATCGTTATACAAGTGACAATCGTGCAGTGGATGATCAATGACAGATTTTAGAATAACATTACCAGGTGGTACAACCCAAACAAAAGACAGATCACAGTACAGCCTATGACAACCTACCTTTTAAGTTCACACTGTTACTGTTTAGGACATTGGCTCGTGTGTCAGGACCTTCCTGCAATGTCAAGTGGCCAATAATTGACCTATCTAACCGTAAAGCAGACTTGGAGGAACAAATATTTGGAATCCCATGTGCACATTACCTATTACAATTCCCATTTCAGTTCTTTCCACCCATGGTAAAGACAGGCGAATCTGTACAAGAGGCTTGTTTACTGGAGATATTGCAATTATTAAGTGTGAGGTCGCTGTTCGTCAAATCCAGGGAACTGGATGGTGCTGGCTTTATCTGGGTAGAGTTAAATTCGTTTTCTAATCATGAAAATGCGACTAAAACAATATCTCTGTACATTAGTTCCGAAGTCACACAGGACATTGAAATTTAGGCAGCGATAATTATGTACTGCTAGACATCTCTCCTTGGCGAGGGATAGGCTAGCTATATTGTACTAAATGTGTGCTTTATGATGGCCAGTGGTGCTTACATGAAGATGGCAGACCTCAAGCTGCTGGGATGTGCTAACAGGTAATGAGGAGGATGGGTGCCAGGGCGGAGACCAATCTGTTGCCATCGTATTGCATTTTCCATTAACCCCTTCATATGCAGGTGCTTTTCCTTTTCCCAAATGGCATCGTGCATTTGAACAGTTTAACAGGTTTTTTTTTATCAAAATGCTTACGACACAATTTTTGTGGTAATTCACCCGGCGGTTTTTGGTGGGGTGAGTACAATCCGCTGTGTTGCAGAAAATCTGCAGTCAACGGCGCCTGGTGTTTTTGAATCCGGTGTACGATGATAGATGATGGCCGAGCGGCGGTTAGCGCTTTGCACTATGAACCGGGCAGTCAGAGTTCGACTCCTGGTGAGAGTGTGGTGAATGACATTTGGACCCCACTTTACCGACCTGCACTGAACAGCGTGGTGAAGTATGGTCAAACAGCCTCCATGGCATGGGAAGGCTTTCATTCAAGTTAATTTTGTTTAAACGTGTGAGTTCTCAAGACCAGACTGGGTCTGGGTCTGGTCTTGAGAACAACTACACACGGGTTTTCCAACCACGAATAAAATAAGTCAAAGGGTATCTACTAGATTTGGAGCCGCTATTACCATATGAGCATAAAA
Source organism: Mordacia mordax (assembly GCA_036362905.1). NCBI lineage: Eukaryota > Metazoa > Chordata > Hyperoartia > Petromyzontiformes > Petromyzontidae > Mordacia > Mordacia mordax. The sequence goes on from JAZEWT010000001.1 coordinate 41,600,253, forward strand.
CCATTGGGTTAATCGCTGTTGAAACTAGTTAGACTAAGCAGCTCCTTCACATATCCATCCATCCAAATGAAACATTCAGTCAGTTAGCTTTTATTTGATCTGGAAGAAAATTATTTCTTTCACAACCATCGGCGTGCCTTTTCTGTGTGGAGTTTACATGTTCTCCCTGTGTCTGCGTGGATTTTCGCCGGGCACTCCGATTTCCTCCCACAGTCAAAAAAGCATGCTGCTACATAGGTTAATTGCCTCGCAGGCTAAATTGCCCCGCAGTGCCCGGCGATGGACTGGCGTCCCATCGTCGGTATATCCTTGCCTTGCGCCCTGTGTCTGCCGGGATAGGCTCCGGCTTCACCGTGACCCTGTATAGGACTAAGCGGTTTCAGACAATGAGATGAGATGAGTCCAAAAAACATGCTGCTGCATGGGTTAATTGGCTTGCAGACTAAATTGCCTGGAATGCCCTGTGGTGGACTGGCGCCCCATTGTGGGTATATCCCTGCCTTGCACCCTGTGTCTGCTGGGATAGGCTCCGGCTCACTGCGACCCTGTACAGGACTAAGCGATTTCTCACAATGAGATGAGACAGCCATCGCCCCACACTACCATCTTTCAGTACTGATTGAGGACAGGCAAAGTCTTGACTAGTTTCGATGTACAGGTTCTCATCAGCAGTCAGGCTGAAATCAATGCTGGTGATCTGTCAGATGCCATTCACAAGGTAGCTCTCTTTAAAATACATATTCCGGTTTGACGCCAAAACCATATTATCACACAAAATAATCATTTCTAACATTATAGTAACAATAATTGCACTTCGAGAGTGCTTTTCACCCGAGGATCACAATGTGCTACACAGAGCTGTGGAGAGAACGGCATGTCAGCAACAGCAATGACATATGAACGGCTCATCAACAACAATAAAAAAAAATTGTTATAAATCTGAGCCGTGGAGAGAACGACATGACGACAACAACAACATCAGAGCAGTTCAATTAAATTGTTAATGTAAAGTCGAAGAGACATAAGACTCTTTTTCTCGCTTGTAACTTACATTGCCACAATGACGCCGATGATTACTTCTTCCATTTGCAACCGAACGATTATCAAAGTGTGTCACGCGCTCCCGTGTATTTCATGTTCCTATAAAGCAAGGTTAAGCATGTAGGGGAAAGCCTTGATCCATGCCAGCACCTGATCCAAGTGTTGAACCAATGACTGCCTAAGCATAAAACCGCAACGTAATTGCAGCGGGGATGTAGTGATAATCATAGGCTACAACCCCGGGCGCTGTATTCGATTCCTTATTTCACCTTAAAAAGAGTTCTGACTGGTTTCAGACGCTAATTCCAGCCAACCGTAATGTCTGCACAAGCACGCAGCATAAATCATTTAAAAGCGGACTAAATTATTTCTCCGCATTCTTTTGCGGATCATCCACCGAGTATTTTTTTTTTCCCTCTCGGGTCGCTCTTACGTCCCCTGGAGCGATGACGAGCGTTGCGCGCTGATGCGCGAACGTGCGGCGGCGTTAGCAATACCGCGCAGCGATCCCGCAAGAGCCCGATCGGGGGGCTGGGCTGGGCTGGGGGTAGTCTTGTTCTCGAGTAGCAACTTTTATATTTACTTCACAGTGGCATCCAGTAGCCCCACTCAGCCGGTAATGAATAGCTGATGAAGTTTCTGACGCGATCTTCAGGATAGATAAAAAAGGCACCTGTGACTGGTATTGGGACACTTCGTTGTATAACCCGTCGGCAGATTCTGCCTTTATAAACACACACTCTTAGATTATGACGTTATTGGTAATATCATTCTGTGTAAGCTATGGGGACCAATAACATCTGGCAATTGAGCAGCACGTGTTTAAAAAGCCTAACTGCTGATGAGATGCATATGGTCAAACCTGACCCAGCCTGCTTGTTTAAACAAGCGATGCTTGATAATGTTGGTATGGAAAGCCAATGGGACATTTTAACGTAGAGTAACAGACCAGTGTTGTGCTTATACGTGAGTTTACTCATGATTATTCCACGGCAATGCAAATTGAATTCGTGCGATTGTGTAGGGCCATTGTAGATAGCTCAATTAAAGCAGCGTCTCCCGTAGCGTTATTTGGTGACAATACTTTGGCAGCGGTGCGCAAGCACATGCAACAAAAAAACATGCCATCAGTAACACTGTGGCCTTAAAAAGAAATATATATAATAGGTGACATTAGTTAAGGGCCCTTCTTCATAAAACAAACAAAACTTGTGTTATAATTAAGGGTTCTTGCCAAAAACCATGTCTATTATATATATTACATTTCAGGCAGCGTTATTCACAAATCTGTGGAGTGAACACTATTCAGTGTTGCATGAGCACGTATGTAACTTTAAATTTTCAAATATTTAATGGACACCGACCGATTAATGTAATAACCTGTACATGTTAGGGCAAGTGTTCTCAGAATACGGCGAGCTGCTCGTTTTGAAAAGTGTGTGGAACGGAGCCGTTCTTTCATTAACTGCAGTCACCTAGTTCGCCATTATAAAAGGATAACAAGACCCAGTGGACTCATCGTCCATTTTAAACGGTGTCAATTAATAATGACAGTATCGGGTCTGGTCATTTACAAACCATGAGATGTACAAATTAAACATTCTCGTCATGTAGTCCCATAAAAAAAAAGCCTCCAACGCAGACCATTTAATTTAAAAGTCTTATTATAAGGCGTGCCGCAGTGTTAATAGGAGAGCACTCGTCAAGAAAAATAACAGAAGTGAAATCATTGGTACACACATCACAACACATCCTTATTGTCTGGGATTGTTAGACTAGTACGTAGCTGAAAAGTTATTTCCTCGTTGCCTTTCAGGTTAAAATTTATTGTATAAAATAGTATGATAATAATTACAACATAAACATCATTGACACGCGAACTTAAAATAATCATCCATTGACGTTTTAACTTTCACAGCTTTATCATTAATCAAGGCGGCCCTTCTTTTGCTTAGTGTGTGTGTGTAGATGTGTGTTTGTGCAGTCCTGGGCTTCCCCTATGTCGATTCAGCCTCAAATGAGTACCTGGTCCAGTGTGTAAACATTACCACGTGGGAGACAAAGGCGGACGGGCGTGGCACTGGTTATCCACCTCCCTCGTATGCCGTGTCAACCTTCATAGGCACTCGCTACTGGTACTTCACCCTACAAGTCTGTTAAGGCTATAAGGGTGACCTTTTTTGTTATATGTGGGGAGCGGTGATATCGTAGCTAGCGTACCGCGCTATAAACCCGGCAACCTGAGTTCAGTCCCTGCCATGGGTAGCATCGTTGATTAATATCCGATGGGATCTTGCGCCTTTACTAGGTCTATTCATACTTAAATGAATAACGTGATCAGGTGGGTCATGCTGATAAAAATGGCAACTGGTGAGAGCGACATCATAGCTGCCTGATAACAGAATCTTCGCCAACAATATATTATTGCTCTACGGGGAATCTTTCTCTTTGTGTCGTACGGTTGCATACGCAGTTGCTCTCGACTGGAGGATCTTCCTTCAGAGCAGTGGACCCACACGACAGTCCGGAACGCACTACGAGAGCTACTCCGTGAAATGAACCAGAGTGCTCTCGCCAAGGAGTGTCCCCTCTCCCAGGTACGCTGGATCAGTGCACATTTGTTCGACCTTCATCACAGAGGGAATGCGATTGAGCATGTTGGCATGATTGTGCTGTATAGCTCTCTTACATGTTTTTGGGTTACATCACCTATTTTTCTGCTTGACGTCCGACGTAATTATTTCAGGAACTTCCGGCACACGGAGAGAACAAGTCCTGAATCATGTAGAACCAAAAAACGCATGGAGAGCTGTTTATCTTCTTACATTGGTTCTATTGCACGCCAGAGCTGGGTCTAAGCTCTCTGTAAGGTTTTCCACCTTCTGGGAGATGTGCTTGTCGGACCCCCACTCATCCCATTTGTGAGAGACACTTTACACTCAGTGGTGCAATAGCAGCCAATCGAATGTGGTCTAACTGAGCAACAAACGAAACAGTAGTAATCATGACGGCTGACGAGCAACAATAGCTCGTGGAGCTGGCTCTGTCGTGTGCCCACATGTTCCACAATCAGACGACTTGGAGTGTGTACGCGACTAAGCTGACGGGACAATACTGGTTTAAAAATAATAATAATAATACGAATTGCATTTTTATAGCGCTTTTCACCCGAGGGTCACAAAGCGCTGTTTTAGCGCAGGATTTGTAAAAGGTGAGTGAATTGCCCTGTGGACTGGTAAATGAGTTAGTTCTGTGTGCTAAGTGGCAAGTGAACCCTTCACGCGTGGCGGCACGAGTTCTCTGGGAGGAATGAAGCCTGGTGCAATTTCAAGCAAAAAGTGAATTTGTGATTTTTAGAGTTAGTAAATAATTAAAATATAAAATAATGATGTGTAAACATTAATAAGTGTTCGACAAAACAAAGTAAGTACTGAAATATGCTCGATCCAAAAATACATTGATTGTAAAAGTTTTAAATAAAATAATTTTTCTCGGATTGATTATTTTTTAAAAACTGAGGTTTTAAATGTTGTTTTTAGTCAAGCATTGATGACAGAATAATTTTCCAAACTGGAGTGGCAGTGAAGGCACCGTATGTGGTATCTTAGTATGGATTAACATGCAGATAGCACATTATCCATCGAGCCTACTCACATTCAGTTTAAACAAATGGAGGTATATTTCTTGCTCAAGCAGATTGTTTCACACTCATTAGGTCTTAGGCAGGAAATTTGCCTGCTATTCCATCTAAACGTCCTTTCTGTGACATTTCACAACATTTGGCAGGAGTGGGGAGATTGTGTGAAGATCATGTTGATGTGATGCATTCTGCCAGAAGGTTTTATGGCCAATTTAAACATTAGCCATGTGCCCCACTAATACTCACATTAGGTGATTAGTGGAGCTGCTAAACAGATGTGAAAAAATGCTCGGCAAACATTTGCTAGGAAGCTCACACCATTTTTAATCAGGCTTATTGTTATATGCCGCACATTGCCAGCTCCTTACCGTGCATTTCTTTCAGGAACTGATTGCTGGCAAAGCAAGCAGAAATTTGGCGTTTTCCATAATTTCCATGATGGTGCTTTCAAATAATAAAAAAAAAACAGTGTTTAATGTTTCCACGTTCCATTGGAAACGTTGTGTGAAATAATGTCTAAAATGTATGTGTTCGTTGCTTTCCAAGGTATTAGGAGTAACAATCGAAGGATAATATTCACTTTATTATCGGCTATGTTTATTATTTTAGCAATCTGGCTATATATTTAAACCAAAATAAAAAATCAAAGCATGTTCTTGATTGACATTTAGCAATATGTCTGTGTTCTCTTGTTATTTAAAACAGAAACACATCCAATAAAGTCCATTAAAAAATGAATTGAATTTGATTTGAGTGCACATGATCACATTTCACAATTATCCATAATATTATTCATTTATGAATAAAATATTGGAGCGTAATTTCGTCAGGGTTTAAAAAGCAGGCGGAAAACCTATTCCCGAGGAGAGAAAATTGGTTTGAATAATTCTATAAACAAGTTGACTTTAATTTGGACCTGCGTAAAATGTACAACACCCCAAAAGCATTAACATTTAACGTATAAGTACACTTGATGGGCAGAGTTTAGAACGATTCTTTGCCTGCTGTCTCGTTGTGTAACCTGCGCATGATCGTGTGGCACTGCTGTGCTCGCAGTCTCTCAAGTCAGTGTGACCGCAGATCATCGCGTGCAGCAAACCGCCGATAATTATCAGTCAATAACATATGATAAAGATTCATGTGCACACTGCAAACGACAAAGAAAACTATTTTGCTCAGCGCCAGGTAAACAGGGAAAGCCCTTTGGGAGTATTATTCACTGCCTTGTGTGACTTGTGCCTGCACTAACAGCATGGTAATCGGTTACCTGCATCTGTGAGGCAGAGGGTCATGTGCCTATGGCTCTCATGTGAAAATGATAAAACACAATCAAGCCTTTTGTTCTCTCGAAAACGTGCAAGGTGTTTTATTTTTCTGTGTGAAGAGCATACAGCGACCACGTAATAGAAATAATGGCATTGGGTGAATGATTACAGAAGGTTCAAGCTGTCAATACACAACTAAAATGTAATTTATCACACAGTGTATTGTTATTCGCATCCATCTTCATTTCTAAAAATCGTTATCATCAGAAATAAGTGAGGAGATTCTGCTTTGCTGCTATACGAGATTCGTTACGAGCATTGTTGATATCAACCCAGTAAACTTTGTTTAAACCTCTCTTTTATCCAAGTAAGCCAGACCATATTCTTCTCCTATGTTCGAACAGAGAAAAACAAAATGATTACGGCACTTGGTGACTACCATGAACTGTAGAGCGTTAGACTTACTGGCATAGCTTTTGCAGAGGCATATTTTGCAACTGCACCGGGGGACTACAGGCTAGGGTATGAAGTGGAGAGAAATTCTTTCCATCAGGACCTGTGCCAGCCATGTTACGCCACTGTCCAGAGTGTCAGATTACGGTGCACTTGGTACATTATAGTGTTTAGTGCTAGAAAGTGGGACAATTGGTCCCCCAATTGTTTAAATGCCAGGGTGTGACAGGGAAGTCAGGAGCAAACGGCGTTGTGTCACACCCAAAGCTGACTATCATAAATAATTGCTGCATACCACTTTATTAAACAACACAAAGGGAGTGCTTACAGATGTTTGCTAACATCGCAAACTTTTAATGACAACTATAACAAAATTGTAATATTGTCTGCACGTTTAAGTTTAAGCCATTCCGCGATTTATGTTTAACAATTCCGATGTTATGTAATGGCACGGACAATGTTAATTGCATTGTAATTAAAGAAAACTGTTGATATGTACAATAGAGAAAACGGACAAATTCCCCCTGGCGATGGACCGGCGTCCCGTCGTCGGGTGTATTCCTGCCTTACGCCCTGTGTTTCCGGGATAGGCTCCGGCTCACCGTGACCCTATATAGGATTAAGCGGTTTCAGATAATGAGAGAGATGAGATGAGACAAATTCCCTTTTATGTAGAATTTGCATAAACGAGGCTGGCACAGCCGAGTATTAGTTTCATACAGGTTACACCGGTGGCGAGGCTGTATCTGGACCAGTCTTCTGCACCCTCGACCACTTGACCAATCCACAATAGCCAGTGTGGTGAAGTATAGTCAAACAATTCCCATGACCGATATAGCTTGGGAGGCCTTCATCCAGTCGTGGATTTACAAAGGGCTGTACATTATTACGACTATAATTTGTATTTCATTGCTAAAAAAAAAAATACCCACCAATGTTTCAGGTTGCTGGAAGAATCCACACACTAATGAGAATGACATTTGAGTATGGGAATTTGATGCTTCGCAGATAGATATGACCATTGTTAAAGTGTTTTATATGCCGCTCTGAGACACATGCTCTGCAGAGGAGTTACAGCTACTTAAGTTGCAGCCTTCGTAATTGTGTACTAATGCAATAAAGTCCTGCGTGTTTGGATGATAAACTAATTGAGAAACAGCCCCAGTTGTGCCAGTGCTGACAAACTGGTGCTTATGGAATTGGCAGTCAGCAGGTGGGGAGATCAATTTATGTTTGTGCTTGTGTAGAATTACCACCATAATCTTCCCACAGAGTATGATCTCCTCCATCGTGAACAGCACTTACTACGCCAACGTTTCTATGGCAAAGTGCCACGAGTTTGGACGATGGTACAAGCACTACAAGAAGTACAGAGGTACGTTCTCTTAGACCTTTGCATGCAGGAATGTTTATAACGCAGCAGAGGTGGAACGAGGGTTGCCGTCCCACGAGGTCCAAAAATATCGGGTTAAATCATGAGAAGGAGGAGGAGAAGCAGCAGAACGTCTCATGATACCAGACTAGGGAAGACGTACACGCACATGCATTGTCTTGAGTGGAGGATTATTATGCAACTGACGTAAAGTGAGATGTAATGTTCCGGAAAGAAATATGAACTTCCTCAGACAGCCAACTCAAAAACAGAACGATCCTGGGTAAATAAAGACAGGTGGCAAAGCTTATTAGGATGATTCTGTACCCTCTCCTTTGCTCACAGCACTAGTAATTTGGTAAAGTGTTGCGTTTCAACGTCATAATTTAACTTAAAGAACAATTGTTTATGTTTTGCATTACAGTGAATAGTAGCCCCTCTAGTGGCTGTAGAGGTGATGTAAACCAATTACATAAACACACAAGTGAACAACTTCGTATTCTTAGACGATGTGATGCTGTAACGCCAGTTTCATATTCTATATTGCCGAGTGAAATTATACATTGTTCCACACCTCATATAAAGTCCAATGGGTTTTGATGTCACAATTACTTTTGATGAACATCGATCACCAATTTGAATGTTAATACATTTATCAAATTAGGTTGGATTTTGGCTATTCTGACAGTTCTACACTTTGAGGTTTAAAAAATGAAAAGGCAGTTCTGAACATCATGATCATCATCTATGGTGTTTAGGACAGTCTGACCTGTGCGAAACACTTAAAAGCGTATGATCTCCAGGGTTTTTTTATTGATGTACACAAATAAGTATGGGCAGCACTGTGGCGCAGTTGGTAGTGCTGTCGCGTCACAGCAAGAAGCCCCTAGGTTCGAATCTCGGTTCGGGTGCCTTTCTGTGTAGAGTTTGCAAGTTCCCGTGTCCGCGTGGGTTTTCGCTGGGCCCTCCAGTTTCCTCCAATAGTCTAAAAAACATGCTGCTGCATAGGTTAATAGGCTTACAGACTAAATTGCCCGCAGTACCCGGTGATGGACTGGCGTCCCATCGTGTGCATAGCCCTGCCTTGCGCCCTGTGTCTGTCAGGATAGGCTCCGGCTCACCGCGACCCTGTACAGGACGAAGCGGTTTCTGACAATCAGATGAGATGAGACAAACAGGCATATTTCTGGCATTAATTGTGCCTGTATCATCAATCGCGAATCCTATGCCATCAATAAGTTAGCACACAGGTAAAAGTGCAGTCCTACAATTTCTTACCCACAAAGTGCTGCAAAAAGCATCTCCACGAGAGAGAACCCCTGTACAGTGTATTTGGTGGTGGGAGTACCCACATTTTATCGCACCACACGGCAGCAGCCGATCCACTAAGTGAAACACATCCCTTAACATAAAACACACGTTAATGATTTGGCTCACTTGGAATTCTGTTCGGGGATGCGGATCACTTATTGTACTTTATGAATGTTGTTCAGTTATCTGTATTGTTAGCATAAATATTGTATTCTCAGCCAATCAATATATTTGTCATATCATCTCCCAATGGGGTCATTCTGGCTCCCAACAATACCACATTAATCGGCTTACTTCTTGGGATAGAAAATTTATATGGAAATATACCCTTTATGAACTTGTATAAACGTATCATTATCACAAAGCTTTGAGTACATCTGAATGGCCTAGGAGTAGCAAACTTACCATTGTGCTAGATAAATTCATTATCAATACCTGCTTAATCCTGTATAGGGTCGCGAGGGGCTGGAGCCTATTCTGGCCGACAGAGGGTACAAGGTGGGGTTATACCCAGGATGTGATGCCAGTACATTGCAGGGCATAATTTTTTGGGGATTTTTTTTGGCAATTTACTCAGCAGGCCAATTAACCTAGGCAGCACCATGTCTTTGGACGGTGGGAGGAAACCGGAGTACTCGGCAAAAAGCCATACGGGCACGGAGAGAATCCGATACGCAGACTCCACACAGAAAGGCACCCGAGCTAGGAATTGAACCCGGGACCTTCTTGCTTTGAGGCGACAGCGCGACTCATTCTTTGAATTTCTTGCTGTAAAAATGTAGCTATCGACCGACTCGCCTAAACTACTTTAAATCGTTGTTGTTTCATTCAATTTGGAGACGATCTTCATTTTTTTATCAATACCCGTTTAATCCTGTACAGGGTTACGGGGGGGGGGAGTCAGAGCCAATCCCTGCTGACAGAGGGTGCAGGGTGGAAGGATACCCAGGATGTGACGCCACTACATCGCAGGGCACACTTTTTGGACAATTTACTCAGCAGGACCAATTAACCAAGGGAGCAGATCTTACTTTGAAATCGTAGGTCTTTGCCCTCCAGGGTCATGGGAATGCCAACGATAAAAAAACAAACTCAGCGGTGTTAACATTACCCACTAGGAGGGGGAAATGGTGTCTGCTCACAAATGTGATTCGCGATTCGGTTTTGTCCGGATTTGTAAAGCATTGAAACGAGACTGCAGATGTAACTTGATCTCTGAATGATTCACTCGACATGCTGAAGCATAATAAGAAGTGTATTTCTAAATGCAAATTACAGTTTCAGGTGCCAAACCATGAAACTTGGAAGGAATGCACGATTACAGCAATCTCATTTTGCTTGCTATTGAAAACGCATTGTATTGGTTTGCGAATACTCGGTCATGATAAATTAATTGATGTTGGTACTAATACAACATTGGCAATTGTGTACAAGTAATAGAAATACTGTACTTCAAACCATCAAATTTCCATATTGACCAGGGTTATCAGTTTAAATGTACATCAGAGGGGATCATTATAGTAGAAAGCACCCCATTTTACAGTGCATGTCCAGTGAAGGGCACTTTAGAAATGCAAATATAATTATTATAAGTGTGCTCCAAACATTTCCATTCATTATTGTTAATTATGAGAATTGAAATGTTTCAACACCTAGTTTTCGCTCACAGATTGAAATATGTTTGTAGCAGTTTTTATTAAATTCCACTGAAGCAATATTCACGGATTAAAACTCTATCCAAGAATTGCGGTTTAATGACGTTTCCGCATTATCTTAAACTTCGCAATAGTACGTCAGCTCAAAGTGAACTACACATGTCAATAACAACACATGTTTATGTGACGCTTCTAGCCAGAACAGATGGACAACAGGACATGATGTCATTGGCAAGGCTGTCGGGAAGGACAAATGCCAGCCCCAGCCCTAATCATCATCAGCAATCGTCAGGCAGCAAGGAGCCAGCCTCACCGCGGCAGCTCACGCCCACACAGCTCTCGCCGGGACAGACACCGCAGCTTCCGCAGTCCTCCCCCGGTCCTCCCCAAGGCCTTGCTCCACCATCTTCCCAGCTGCGCAGCCCGCTGTCTCCGCTGCAGCCACTGGTTGGAACTGGCATGATGCCCCCGCAGTTGGTGAGCCAGCAGATCGCCATGGCTCAGTTCCTAAACCAACAGCTGGCAGTCAGCAGGCTCCTTGCCCATCAACAGCAGCAGCACCACCACCAGCAGTTTCTCAACCACCCACCGCCTCCGGGCTCGCAGGGGGTACCTCCGCCCAGTGCATCCATGGGCTCCACCGCGAGGGCCTTCAACAAGGGCTACTCCAGCGAGATGCCCAACGCGTCTTCGGACGTCGGCCTCGACATCTACCAGCGCGTGCGGGAGGAGCTCAAGCGTGCTAGCGTCTCGCAGGCCGTGTTTGCCCGCGTCGCGTTCAACCGCACGCAGGTGAGTGTCGCAAGGTGACCAGCGTGCTGCGGCATTTGCAGAGCAAAAAGCACGCCGGTTCAGAGTGGGGGGTCTGTTTGCCAGAGCTGCGGCGCAACCACTGCCACCCACAGCGGCGTCTGATGTCGAACGTGGAGGCGGTGCAACTGCACCAGAGCCCATGAGCTGGAGCGACTCAGACACCGAGCTAGATCGAGGGGGACAAATTGGACAAGCCCCCCCCCCCCTCAAATGTAATTTGTTTCACCAGGGCCCATACCAACCACGCTACAGCTGATGACTCCGAGGCAGTGACTGCACACACGTAATTTCGGATATGCTTTAGACTTCACTCTCAATTACTTTTCTTTGGAGGTTCATGAGACCGTAGCCATTCATGTTGATCCCTTAGCTAGCTTCTGGAAGTGTGTATCAAAAGAAGTAGATCTTAAGTTCAAATCTCAAACTTTGCTGGAAGACTCTTAAATGATGGACACAAAAAAAAACACATTTGGATCTCTTCATCTCTTCAGAAATCTCAACACCCGTATGCCTGCATCTGTCTCAGGGGCTGCTCTCTGAGATACTCCGGAAGGAGGAGGATCCAAAGCTGGCGTCCCAGTCTCTGCTGGTGAACCTTCGTGCCATGCAGAACTTCCTCAACCTGCCCGAGGTGGAGAGGGACCGCCTGTACCAGGAGGAGCGTGAGAGGAACATGAACCCGATCGGGGTGATGGCGGCCAGCAACATAATGCAACCTGGCAGGAACTTCTCACAACAGGTAGCGCTTCTCTTCCCACTACTGCAAGCCCACAACCCACAGTTCATTGCTGTGCTAGACTTCCCGTAGGGCATCAGGTCTCTTAAGTTCATACTTAATAAGACAAAGTACGTCCCACTTATCCAAACAAGCATTTGGCTATACACATCTCCTAAGAATACGATGGCAATTCCACATTCCTACATTAGGGACCAGGCTCTTCAACCACTGTTTACTTTCCGTAAAGTAGGTAATCATTTTAGCAACTCGAGAGAGCGATCATGGGCTGTTCAGGCCACCTGAGGAGGATTCGAACAGTGAGCTTTCATTTGGGGGGTGTTCTGCCACAGCGGCACCTTGGCCACCTCTGACGATGCTGACCATTTATCTTCAACTCTGCTTAACCCCAAAAGAAGATACTCCTCCATTCTTAGACGAAGTCCAGTTTGTGAGACACTGAAGAGTATATTTGCTTCAACAATTTAGTAGTCGGATGAAAACCACCGGAACAACTTTACATTCTGAATTTGCAGTTCCTACTACAATTCAACAGATACAAGCTGGTCCTGGAAAGGATCGGCTCAGTCTTGAAATACTCACTGGATGCCAGTTGAACGTTTGTCATAAAAAAATGAAGCGATTTTGCAAGACGGCAATCTCTACTGTAAAGTTTTCACATCACCTATTTGCAATAGCCCTGCAAAAAAAGATTCTTGTAAAAATGTATTGTAATCCATCGCAAATATGGTCGGATAATGGGGATAAAAGATAATCACAGGCTGAGGAAGAGCCTTCACTTTTCCTGGTGCAGGTGGAGAGGATGCTTCATTGGTATGCTGCGCAGGACCGACTTGTCAGTGACAACATACTGCAAGCAACAGCTGTCGCCTGAAAAGAAGCCTTCAGAACAAATGTCCAAAGCTGCACGAATATGTGTCTGCCTTTAGCCTCAACAGTTCTGCTCTACGGATGTGTACATGAACACACCTTGTGGTTACCCTGTCTGCTCCACCTCGTTCGAGAGGTGGAGCAAATGCGTTCAACCTACATTGGCTTGAAGACTCTGGAACACACGTAACACTTGTACAAGACCCTGGCACTGCCCCCATCAGAGCAAAGAGTGTTCACGCGTCATATGTGGGTGACATTGTTGACAGCACGTGTGACATACTCTTGGGTTGAGTCAAACAAACAGGGGTAGGAAGCGCTTACTAACAGATATGTCTGTGCATTCATGACTCTCGAGCACCTCTGAAACCGCTTGCAGACCCCTTTGCAATTCTACAGACCCACTCTTGTCCGTGGGGGTGAAGTGGTAGCGTTGTGGTTACGGCATTCCGCTAAGAGCCCAGCAATCTGAGTTTTATTCCAGGCCATGGCTAATATTACTGGCGAGCGATATCTGAACTGACCTTCAAGCCCCGCCTTCACCAATCCGTGTTGACCAACGTAATTAAGTATGGTCACAGACCCTAATGATGTGATCACGTTGTGGGAAGCCCTTCATCTAGCAGTGTATTGACAAAGGTCTGTACATTTTTGTTACTATCATAATTATTTAAGGATTTCTGGTGGAGAACCTCTTCTTTATTTCATAGAGGCTCTCACTGATGTGTGTTAGCAATGTCTTGCATGCTGTTTCCTCTCTGCATTCTGTTTTAAGTTTTTTTTCACATAGAGCGTTTATTGGAAAACTAACACAGGTGTTGATAATCCATCTTGTTGCAGTTACAGATCATTAAGAAAACAAATGGAGTATTTCGATAGAAGAATGAATGGGTTGCCACAAGACAATTTCAGCCAAATAATTCCAGATTTTTAAAGTAATAATTTAACTTTTAAAAAAATCACGATTTGTTTTTAGACAATTATAAAGTTATCGATATATTTCATCCAACCTACGTTGCCCTGAATACAGGCATGCCAGTCACAATGATTGACATTGTCGCCATGTAATTCCTTAATTGTGTTATGAAGATAGTAACCCTAAAGCTTTTGTCTGATAAAAAAAATCCACTTTCTGAAATCTATCCTTCTTTATCAACAAGATAAAGGACCGTAGTCCAAAACTTGCAGTAAAATAATAAACGACTTGATTATAACTGGAAATATTGTCACCTTTAAAATATGAAAGAAATCCTACTTATAGCTTTCTCATGTATTTTAAAAGTGGTTTGCTTTTCAAAAAATCCAAATTGCGATGTGTGCACTCATAGCTCTTGCAGAGGTTGGTCTAATTTTTCTATGTACCCTTATGTGTGTGTATGTGTGTACATACATTCGTTTGTGTGTACAGACAAAGCCGTTCACCATGCCTCTAGAGCACTGCGTGAAGGTGGAAGATGGTGTGGGCCAAGGCATCACAGCCATCATCTACGATGAAATCCAGCAGGAGATGAAGCGTGCCAAGGTGTCGCAGGCCCTCTTTGCCAAGGTGGCAGCAATGAAGAGCCAGGTGAGAGCATTTTGAGCATTTCATTGTAGACACAAAAGTGGCTGAGGGAACCCATCAAACTAAATGGAATTAAAATAAGTCATGGAAGTGTTTTGTATGTATGCATTCGTACATGTCAACTATAGTACAACGGGTTGTCGTTTGGCAGGATAAAATATGATGCATGAAGAAATCTATTTCATTAAATTTTCTGTGTAGGTTTTTACTATTGTGCTTAGCTTCCCAATGTGTTTTCGGGTTGTAACCGTGTTAGGCGTGATGAACTCAATAGTGTTCCCGAAGAAACTCCTAGCACATGGAGCAAATCCTCTGCCATCGTGCACCTGGTCCAGGTATCTCAGCAGAAAAGACATCTGTGCAGAAATTCACCCAGGGAAAATCCATTCCCACCTACACTATGCCACTATGTGGAATTAACATGACATTTCAAATTAACTAAAAAGAGGGAGATAGATTAATTAAGTCACCTAATTGTTACTACCTATGAAAGAGTCGACCTGTATCGGCAATTGCAGTTGTCATGACAGGTTTTATTCCTTTAAATCAAAGACGTGAAATGTGACTCATCTGGCTGCAAGAAAGTGACATGGGTGATCCTGAAAATGTAGGTTGCTTGGTTAGTGCCGTAATTAATGTAGTGGTTCATTCACTAATTTCAGCATTTTTATGCGCACGCAGAGGTACGTGGGTGAATGTTGGTCAGGAGCAGAGTGGCGAAATATTTAATGTCTCTTTAGTGCCTGTTAACATGATGTCCACGAGACATAGATGAATCAATTAACATGTGCTACATTATTTCCACGTACGTAAGGTAATAAAGTCGCTCGAATGATTAAATACATTTTGCTTGAAATTTTAAAAAACACAAGATCGCGTATTAACTGCCGGACACAACTTAACATTCCAGAAAAACGGACTTTAAAAAACGATATATTTTTTCAAAGGTTGAAAATATTCAGTCAATCTCAACTGAATAACGTTTTCAAAATTATTATTTTGAATGTATATATTGTTTATGTCACCGTTTATGATTTTAGGGCTATTGTCAAGGAATTTCTATTCACATTCATCATAATGTTTGTTGGTACCACCATCAGTTAAGGTATGACATCTGGTCATGTTTCACAATTAACCTCAATAGATACCACGTTAAAAAAAACATATAACCTCTGCTAGGGCTGTGATTATGTATGTGGAGCGTCTCACTCTCGTAAAATTTACTCCGTTGCTATTAATACAAATGCTGAGGTGTCCCCGATTCGCGGTCATTTAATATACAATGCTGGGCTTTCAAGTTGAAGTGGATATATTATTTGTAGATGCAAGCTCCTGCAACGTGGAGAATAAATAACTGGGCCCTTGACCCGTAGTTAATCTCCTTCTGGGCATGTACATTCTTGGGCTAGCTTCTTTATTTTTGACAAATGACTTGTAGTGCAGCAAATGTTGGTGCAATCACATATTCTAGCTGCGACTTGTGACTGTGTAGAAATGGCTGGCAGGGGCTCTGATGCTAGGAATAAATTGTGGGGCTCCTGTGCAATGTCCCTTCCAGTTTTTGGGTGTTTCACCACCATGCCCCAGTCAAGATGAACATTGCATTGTATTGTAGTTGGCTTGTGGGTGGGCGAGGCTTTTCACACCATTCAGGAACAATATTGCCGATCAATGCCATAAATAGGGCCGTCTTAACAGCATTATAGGTCCCCGGGCAAAGCAGTGCACGGGGGCCCCTACCTAGCATCTATTTATTTATTTATTGGCAGCAAGTCACAACATGCATAGATTAGCATGGAGCCTCCTATGTTCGTGGGGCCCCTGGGCAACTGCCCAGCATGTCCATGCATTAAGACGGCACTGGCCTTGAAATATCTATTGTATAATGGTCGGAAAAAGGGTACGATATTTCAGACATTTATGTCCGTGATCTGGCCCCTAGTATGAAGATATTGTCATGTACAGATGTAATTTTTCACCGCTCGATGCATGAGAATTGCTTTCCAAAGCTCTGCTTTCGGGTTCGCCATGTCACGTGCCTCGAGTGGTCTTCGTCTCACCTTCACGACGTTTCGCCTCCCACATTGGAGGCATCCTCAGGCGGTCTGAGTCTCAGAACGGCTCTTCCAAAAAAACAGCTTTGGAAAGCAAATCTCAGATTATTTCATGGTTTATTCTTCCTGCTGCACTTGATAATTGCAAGTTTGTAATTACAAAGCCTGTCTAATAGCCTTTCAAAGGTATTATTAACTTTTGAGACCCACTTTTCATCGGCCGACCTCATTCCTGGGCATTAACGTTTCACCATACTTGTTTTTATTTGACACGAGTGCTAGCGTGCAATTGCTTTCAGAAAATATCGGACAGGAGATTCATTTTTGTTGCACACGACACATGCATGTTGTATCGTCAAACTATTAAAACATCAGAAATGATGAGTGTTGCACCAATGCCTTGTAACTTGAACGCGACTTTAAAAAGCAGTGTTTATCCAATTTTGTGCTTTAATGCACCTCAATAAGCGGCATCATTTTAACATTAATTGTAGAAACAAATTTAATAGTAATACCAGTATTACAATAATCATAGGAAACGTGCTAATTATTGCATATTACATTTATATAAAAGGTTAGCTGTAATATGCATTTTTAGGATATGTTGGACAACTTAGATGTTGCAATTTGTTACTATTCTACTGTTTTTCTTTTCATGCAGATAGTATAAATATAGGCGTTTTATTTTTGTCTTATGTGTAGCATTATTCATTTGGGCTTTATAGTTTTGAACAAAGAAATGGGTACCATTAAATGTGTGAAGATGGTTGTGAAATGTAACGCTTCTTTTTGTTAGAACGTTTTTAAAGCTAATTTAAGGTGCCACTAAGCATTGGGAGACAGATTACAGAGACATGTGAAAATATCCTGATGGACAGGAAGAGCAACGAATAAGTTAAGGACCAAACAGGAATCCGATACAACACATTGACCGCTGAGGAACGAAGCTGGGCTTGGACAGGACACATTTCTCCAGTGGGCGGCACATTGGCCCAGTGGGTAGCGCTATCGCCTCACAGCAATAAGGTCCCGGGTTCGAGTCTCGGCTCGGATGCATTTCTGTGTGGAGTTTGCATGTTCTCCCCGTGTCCACGTGGGTTTTCACCAGACGCTCCGTTTTCCTCCCACAGTCCAAAAAACATGCTGCTGCATCGGTTAATTGGCTTGCAGACTAAATTTCCCGCAGTGCCCGGTGATGAACTGGCGTCCCATCATGGGTATATCCCTGCCTTGCGCCCTGTGTCTGCCGGGATAGGCTCCGGCTCACCGCGACCCTGTACAGGACTAAGCGGTTTCTGACAATGAGTTGAGATGAGACATTTCTCTAGTCAGGACATTGGCCGATGAACAAGGTTGGTGTCAGAATGGAAGGCATAGGAGCAATGCCAGTGGTTATGAGCAGCATTGAGCTGGAGTGACGAGATCAGCTCATGCTTACGAGCGCAATGGACCATGCCATTGAACGACACTAAGGGATACCAACCGCATGACATATCTGTCAATCGGCAGCGGATAGAGACTTTCCCATGAAAACAGTTGATTTGGTTTTGCTTTGACTGAAGTTAAAATGCTTGTGAAATTACCCTTATCATAGAGCAGATGCTAAAATGGTGTTTAAGTTATGGGCCCTGTTTGCCAGTGTACATATTTAACAAATAGAAAAGGTTTTTACCATTTATGCCAATATACAGGTGTAGGCCAATCAGTTTGAAGGACAATGCATATGTTATCAAAGCTTCCTGTTTGCATATATCTCCACCAGTATATGTGGCTTTTGCAAACTAGACACTTTGTGAAAGGTGTCTATTTTGGTGTTTTAAGATCGGCGCGGTGGCCCAGTGGTTAGCGCTGACGCCTCACAGCAAGAAGGTCCCGGGTTCGAATCTCTCGGCTCGGGTGCCTTTCTGTGTGGAGTTTGCATGCTCTCCCCGTGTCCGCGTGGGTTTTCGCCGGGTACTCCGGTTTCCTCCCACTGTCCTAAGACACGTTGCTGCCATATAATGGGTATAGCCCCGCCTTGCGCCCTGTGTCTGCTGGGATAGGCTCAGCCCCCCA
>JAZEWT010000001.1:41619384-41649707 GCA_036362905.1 Mordacia mordax
GCTGATGTGTACATATCGCATTAACAAAAGCCATGTGAACACCATAGTTTCAATAATCATTTGAAAATTAGCACACCACTGATGTGGGAATGACGTTGCTTCGCGTAATTATCCATTGATATTTGGCTGAGGAAGAGTCATTGACCATCGAAAAGGTGGTTATTATGACAGACTGAATTACACTTGAAAATGTCTGCATACAGCTCAATGAAAATGTAACGTGAAAAATGGTAACAACAGAAACACCGAAACATTTAGATTCAAACGTTTTGCTACTTTTTCACATCTTTGAACATTTTTGCCGCAAACAGTTGCGGTAACGTCCTGGAAATCGTGCTAGATTTATTTACGTGTTTGAAGTGTGATGTTTTTGGCTTTACCTGAAGCTGTTTTAAAGACTTCTATCTCCATGTAGTTCGCATTTAACCAACATTGAACCGAGGAAGCAACACAAATCTATTCCCATATTGCGCCATCCCCCCCCGCCCCGCCCGCCCGCTCTCACGGTAACGCCACGACCGTGCACCATTATCGTACAGCGCAGCAGCGATTGCGGGCTGTGAATTTCCTGAAGGCTCACGTGGATTGCCTATAATTTCTAGCGGTGCACTTAAACAGAACGGCATTCCATGCATGGCAGGAAGAGCGGCGTTTAAGTGCAGCGAGTTTCTACCCCCACCACCACCTCCTCCTCCTCCTCCCCATCTCCGGCAGCGCGGCGCGTTAGTGAGGAGGGCCGTACAAAGGAGCATTACTACTAATCGGCTCAGTCATCCCAATCTCCCGGCAATCCTGGGATTAATGAGGCAGCAATTAGCACGAGTCAATATCACCTTCGTTATTAGATGGGAGAAATAAATATTCTATTAAAGGCGTCCCATGGGGGAGCCCAGTTCACTGTGTCACAGCGACGCTGTAATTAACTTTAATTTACACGCACGGGCAGCGAAGGTCAGTGCTCTAGCCACAAATTACTCGCTGATTCTGTTAGAGCGCGGGGCAGGAACGGAAAATGACAACATTCAATATCCCATTATCATGCACAGTCTGCAGAACCGTGTAGCTCAGTTTGCAGAATGACAGATTTCTTCCCTCGTAATTTAATTTTTATTTTCATGTTCATGTGTTTATGCTTTCTGAGTTTTTATTTTTTGCGCTCGGACTTGCGTGTGGTTTTGTTTTTCAACCACCGTGTCTATTTTTATCCGTAGCAATGCCAGTCTGTATTTCTCCTGAATATTTTCACCGGCAACTTCTAAGGTTTACTTTGTAGAGTATGGTCTCCGTTAGAAGAAGCGATACCTATTTAACGAGTAAATAGATGAACTTTGCAAACGTACAAACAGTTATTACAGGAGGTATTTGAAAACAAACTACACATACAACAAAGTAATTTTCTATAGATGCGTTTGTATGAAAGCATGTTAGTTAAAAAATGCCACAGTGTCTTTGTGTTGTTTGTGCTGACAAATATGGATAATTGGAATATTGCGGTAATTAATTTACACTTTAATTGGCACATATGAAGGACTTCAATGTCTTATTGTCTGAAAAATGGCATGAGAAAGTTGAAATTTGTTAATTCCTTATGCAAGCAAAGTAGGCAAGCTTTTTTTATTATCATGGAATCTTTCTACTTGTCAGTAATAGTGAATTAACATATTCCAATTAAAACTGTAGTTCAGAAGCTAAAAAAGGGAGAACAAGTACATACATTTATACTGTAATGGCAGAGGGGTCAAAAACAGGTGTTAATTCTAAAAGTTATATAGTTTGTGGGCTCATTTGCTCCTAAACACTGGTTTGCACTTTGTTTGAAAACTCCAACTTGTTAAGCCGGTTAGTTATTTATTTACCAGGAGAAAATGTCTACTTTGCGAAAAACACGTTAAATGTGCGTGCAATGTGCGTGCAAGTATCTGTCTGCCCATACAGCGGGACACTAATTCGCTCACTGGCATCATTTGCCATTGGCTAATTCCATCTTCCAGTTAAAAATAGTAATGCAAAATCCTCTGCAAGGTGTATTGTATTTTCTGTAATGATATATAAATGGCACATTTGGTAATATTAAGGCCCTTGGTGAGTATTGTAAGCGATACCGACAGTGAGCCCTCCAAATTTGTGCACAGAGCAGTGCTGCACAGCTGCTTACACCGCAGCTTCGCAAATGCGACTGCCGTCCTTTTGCGAATTAGCCATGCAGTGCGCATTGCACTGCAGAGCGTCACTCTGATTGTATTCCATCCTCCACATTACGAAGAGCAGCCGGAGAGTTAAACAAAACATCCAAGGTGTTGCGGACGCTCGAGGCGAACGTGTACGAGTCGCCTTCTCGCGCAGTTCAACGAAAATAGTTAGCCGCAGTAGCTGAGGATGTTGGGCTTTACCGCAGGATGTGGCCAGCTATTATGAAACCCAAGCAGCTGTTCAAACCTGTGCCGGGAGAGGTGGGGTGCTGCAGGAATGAGGGGCTGACGAGGGGAGGGTTAGGTGGAAGTTGTGGCTGCCCGTGTTGGATGGGCAGAGGATGAGGGAGGGAGGGGGGATTCTGTCGTGGAGAGGAGTCGAGGTGAGTGCGAGCGGTTCGGAAGAGAGTGGGGACTTCATTGGGAGAGACGCGTTGGTAAGTTAGGGGACCAGTGACGCCACGGACACCAATGACGGTCAACACAGGGTGCGTGTGCTTGCTTGGTAAGCCATTACACTTTGTCGGCCGAAGGCAGAATTATCTGTCCCGAGCTGTATCTTACATACGCTCAATCGTGGCTGCCTATTGATTTATGGGAGAGATACGTACATATCTCTCAACAGCGAATGGAAGATCTCTTATGTAGTCCTTGTATGGTCCTGTATAGGATTATAACAGTGGGCGACTAATATTCCCACTGATTTGGATTTTTTAAAAACTGTATTTGAGATTGTAATAATGTAGGTTTTCACGGCAAGATGCATGGCGATCGCTTCGAAAAGCTGCTCTTTCAGGATAGCCGCGTCGATCGCTCTCCATCGTGACGTTTCGCATCCTGAGGATGCCTCCAACGTGTGGGGCGAAACGTCGCGATGGAGAAAGGGGGAGCGATCGACGCGGCTATCCCGAAAGAGCAGCTTTGCAAAGCGATTGTATTTTGAGATTATTACATTTATCTTTAAACTTTTTTCTTGAAAAAATATATGTTATTCATTTTATTAATTGTCATCAGTCCACTGCTGGATGAAAGCCTCCCCAAGGCATTGCAACTTCATATGTATAAAAAAAACACACATTCTTGGTTGAATTAATATCCTATCTCAATTAAACTATTGGTTTTTATAATAAAATGTAACATTGCTGTTGCATTTATGCACATATTGGTCAGAGACTCGGTGTCTGGGCACTTGTTTGCGTGGAATTCTGTTTCCTAGCACAGTTGTTCATTTACAGTATCGCTAAAATATATCAAACAAACCCTTCATAAAAAATACTTCCATTAACAAATATTCCTATACGTACCACAACCTTGATTTATAGGCACAGCGCATTTGACATCCATCATAGCCGTAGCTGAGTTGACAGCCGACACTCAAAGCAAGCCGACAGACAAATTAAATCATCCTCTGCAGATGGGTTAAGGTAGGGGCTGGCGTTACATTCGAGTAACAATAACAGTTCAATACTTTTCTGGAAGGACGTTCGATTCTACTTAGGTAAAAACCTACTTGATGTAAAATGGCTATGCTGTGTGTTATGAATATATTTTCTGCACCCAGGAAAGCCTCGCTTTGTCTCTGAACGCTTTTTTCAAGAGGTTCCTGTCAGCTTAGGATGTGCTGCCAATCTCTCTCGTGTGTTGCTTGTAGGAGGAAACTATAACTCCTGGAGGAAAAAATAGAACCCTATGTAGATTAACATGTAGCCCATTTCCTGGCCAGGCCTCACTCTGGTTTGCTGGATCAATGACTACCTGGCCAACTGGTGGTCTCTCAAGCATCCACCATGAGATACATTTCAGGCGAATTGGCATTGGAGAAATTAAAGACTTTATAAATACATTACTCCCTGACTGTACCGTACTGATAATATGCTTCAACTTTTGGCCAGGCACGGAAGAGTATGTTATTGCAATGTTAATGGTAACTCAAATAAGTGTTGAAAATAAAGTAATTCTTTGTGATTACAAGGGCTATATTGCATTTGCTCTATATTTTTTTTATCATTTTAATCAAAATCAATTCAATGTAGGACTAATATCGGTAGTGGGTTTTTTTTTACAACGGCATTAAAACTGATTACTCCGATTATAAATTGCATATTAGGGTAGTGCGTTTGCGCGTACATACCGGGTACCCACGCGTAAAGCTACCTGCCCACCTTCTCTCACGGCTGGAGTTGGGCCCAAGCGCTAAGCACCGTCAGTCGTTTTTTTCTTTTCATCACAATCCTTCGTGGGGTATTTTTATACATTTTTTTCCATTTGAATTTCAACGCATTACCGAATACCGCAATAAAAAAATTGCACAAATGCTTTTCGCAATAAAATACGACTGCCCAAAGAATGTGCTAATTCAATTAAATAATAAAAACGAGTTATGCTTAGCGAGTGAAGCAGACTTTTACCGTAATTGACCGAATATTTTGCTTAATCAATAGAATCAAAAGTGAATGCATGCTCTGCACGGCTATAAAATAAAGGCATACGTATGCACGTTAACTCTACCGTAATGTGACGTGCTGTTTGTGGTGTGCACATACACAGGCTTACCAAGTGGTATCAGAGGAAAGTTTTACATTTGAGAGTGGAATCAGCTGTCTCTTACCAATCCGTCTCCAGCCAAGCTCCCCGATTCTATCATACGATTGTGAATGAGCTGTAATCAGTGTAGGTTGCACAAAACCTTAGCCTTCCTATGCAAGACATTCTAATCGTAATGCTTTGTATTATATTTGCAAAATAATGACTCTCATTGACTGTTTTCTTGAAATCATAGCCGGGTGCTTAACACAAGGGAAGAAGTGGCACCGTGGTTACCTCACTGTGCTCTAACCCTCGATTCTCATCCGTAGCTCACATCAGTCACGAGTTGATCTGTGAACCGGTCCTGAGCTCACCCGTTACTATCTCATACCGACCATCGCCCCTTGCCTAACGTGAACAAAGCGTACTTGTCAAATCAACCGCCCACAACCGATATTGTGCATGGAGGCCTTCATCAAGCTGTGGATTGAGGAAGGGCTGTCATTTTGAGTCCGATGCCACGTTGATTTATTTACACAATGACACAACTATTCGTCAATAGACTCATTGCAACACGACCTTGATTTGTAAATGCTTAAGACGTGAGTTAAAAGGATTATATTAAGCGGGTCAGAGGGTGGAAGAAGTGCGTCTATGTTTGTGTATTTACGTTGAATGCCAGTAACATGACCCTTGCGGCATGGTGGTTATTTGTAATGGAGCGCAATATTCCATATGTTTTGCGATTGTATTTCAAATGAAAGTTGGTACATTTTCCGACTGATAAAAACGGCAAATAAGATTTTTTTTATATCATGTTAGCAGTAGAGAAAAAAATAGCCGCTGGCTTTAATAAACCATTTAGCGCAGTTGACATTACTGTAATTTGCGTTTTGTAGCCATGTGGTTGATGTGGGTGGAACGTAATAATACATTTTTACCCTGTAATATAATTGTTGTGGCCATTAGCTTGATTTGGCAATCTCTCTAAGACCCTATAAGTAGAGGTATAGAAGCATTAAATCACAGACTAAAGCAGGGGACACTGTAGGAATGAATTTAGTTTAAATGACGTGAAGAGTCCAAATAAAAGTATTCTATAAAATGTGTAAAGTCCATGAAATTGTGCAGTATAAAATAAGAATCTGTGAAAAATAGCGCGACAGTGTTTAAATACATGTCAAGTAGGTCTCCCAAGATTTTTTACAAACTGCTGAAATGTTTTCTCTCATATGCAGTCTTAAATTTAACGACAAATGTAGTACGATTATAAATGTCGTTATTAGTGCTGTGACAATCCACCCATCATCTACAAGCGGTACAACCGACTATGCTTTTGAAAGCGACTTCCTTTAAACCCGTGTAAAAACTATGACATTTATTGTGCGATTGTCACATTAACTTTGCGGCGGATGTCATCCTCTTGCAAATAAACGCCTGAATCATAGGGCAGCTTCTTTGGGAAACGCTGGGCCTTGTGGCGAAGTAGTTACGGGGGAACATTTGAGGGGGTTAATTGACTGGCAGACAGTGTTCTCATTTAGGGCACGGAGCCCAAGGCAAGCTCACGCCGTGATCGGGAAGGCCGATGGACGATTAAAACTCCAACGTTTAATAACCGTATTTATTGCACACATCAATTTTCACAACCGCCAGCGATGATCGCGTACATCCGAGAGCTACGCACTCAGCAAGTGTGTCCCGTGCGCTCGCCTCGCTTTGCCCGGTGTTCGTTGCCGAGCGGTATTTGATTACGAGTCACTGTCGGAAGAGTACGCGCTGTGCCCTGCGTGGCGAATTTTCCGTCAAAACGTGCACCTGACGGGAAGGAAACAACACATTACGTTGATTCAGTTCTGTTCGGCGACTCTTGAGAGCTGCTCTTTCGAGATAACCAAAAGTTCAGCTCTGAAGAGCAATTCTCATATGTCTGGCCGTGAAAACCTGCATTAATACACCTTTGCCACTCAACCGCTGTCGATAAGAAGCAAACTATCAGTGCAAAGGCAGCCTTAAATAAATGTACTTTAAGTGTTTTGGTTTTGCATCATTGCTCTTCGTAACTAAATGTTCCTCATAACACTAAATAATCCTTAGCATCATTGTCTAGCGTATACGTAATAAAATAGATAGGCAGACTTTCTCTTCACTTAAACCACTAAAATAATTTGTCATACTAGTGTAAATTATGAACACTCTCCTCCTTAGACATATGAAGGCTGCTTTCATTTAATTTTACCATACAATTTTAGCGGGCGGCGCGGTGGCCCAGTGGTTAGCGCTGTCGTCTCACAGCAAGAAGGTCCCGGGTTCGAATCTCTCGGCTCGGGTGCCTTTCTGTGTGGAGTTTGCATGCTCTCCCCGTGTCCGCGTGGGTTTTCGCCGGACACTCCGGTTTCCTACCACAGTCCAAAAAGCATGCTGCTACATAGGTTGATTGGCTCGCAGGCTAAATTGCCCCGCAGTGCCCGGCGATGAACTGGCGTCCCATCGTCGGTATATCCTTGCCTTGCGCCCTGTGTCTGCCCGGATAGGCTCCGGCTTCACCGTGACCTGTATAGGACTAAGCGGTTTCAGACAATGAGATTTAACATTCCTCAAGCGTTTTATTTCCATAAAGTACACTACAAAACTGTACGGAATATATAAAAATGTATTCACGTGTAACGCATGAACTATGTATTCATGTAGTAAGCGATCTTTTTTGCTCTGTCATAACCATGCTATTGTAACCACAGCTTTACACACATTCTTTATTTTTTTCTAGTGGATATTAAGTTGAGCTGTTGGACACATATATTTTTTTTAAAATATGCTTTTTACGTACTGATCAAAACCATCCAGAAACATCTTAGAACCTCCAAAAGTGTGGTAAATAGACAGTGGCTTGTCCATCGAGTATGGAGGTTGTGCAACTGCACCATAGCCCCTCAGGTCCTAAGGATTCAAGGTACCACGCCACAAAGAGGGTGTCAGTTGAACGGGGGGGGGGGGGTGCAAAATTAATTCAGAAACAAAGATCACCATATAGACCTAACAGATTGGAGGATCAATTACTATTAGTGACCACCTATGAAGGAGGACACGGCACACCGGGAGGTGAGTGATCAGCACCACACCCGGCCACGTTCGTCTCCCGAGCGGCAATGTTGACACTGCATTAGGTACTCATTTGAGGCTCAGTCGACCTAGGGGAGTCCCAGCACCAGTCCAAAAGATTGTCACTGGTGTTGGCCGTGAGCGGGATTCAAACGTGGGTCGCCAGGTTTGTCGCTACCGCTCCCCACCAACCACACCATTCCACTTGTGGCAGGGACTCGAACGACAGTCGCCTCCACCACTGCCGCCACTTTAACCAACAAACAACAACTGCCATTCGCCACTAAGTGGTGGCGACGTCACCACAGCGCCTGTGCCAGGTCATATGCACCTTGAAGCCACGTCAAGTGTCGAAGGCTCGCTGACAGGTCACGAGACAGACCCAGGTGTTAAAGGTCGCCTGACTGAGATGACTGGCAGATGCATTTTCACCACCACAGTCATTACTTTCATTGTCACTATCACCAGTCACCACATCACCCCCACCGTCATCATCACTACTACCACGTCTCGTTTGGTCGTCCCATTCCCTGTGTCTAACAAAACCTGGTGATCTAACCCTTGCTGAAAGAGCATAAATGTCAGTGCGGGTCAGAACTTATCCTGAGTCATCCGATCTTGACAAAACAGGAGCCACTTTGTCAGTGCCACCCACCAAGTCCACTCTTCAAGCTTAATAATAATTTCAATCATTAAAAAAAAAATGATCTATACCATCATTAGTCGTTTTGAATATGAAGATTGTTCCATGAAGCTCCATAAGCTCGTTTCAAGACAGGTCTCATGCCTTTTATACAGGGATGTTTATAGTAATTACTAATTACAGTAATTTTGCTATATAAATTTGGCTACAACACTGGCAGACAATGGCCTACTGATATGAATATCAAAAACCCTTTTATGTCTTAGAGATTTAATATTGAGTGTCCTCCCCAGAGGACAAGTATGATTTTTTGATAAGTCTTTCCACGTATTATTTTCGGGCTGTCAGTATTAGCTCAATTGGTTTACCACAGGTGCAAAGGTTTAAAAGTATATTTTTCGTAGACATGTATCGAATCGTCCACCATTTGTATATGGCATCTGTAGTTTGGTTCCTCGCGGTGATAACGGCAGCCTCTAGTAGCAGTAGGTGTCTACGAAACGTGTACACATCAAAAACCCTCGCTGCTTGTATTTACATCATGAACTTAAGATGGTGTCAACCCCCCCCCCCAAAAAAAAAGAAATCATTGATGCTGATTTGCCGTTCTTGTGTTGTTGTTGTTGACGTGCTGTTCTCTCTGCAGCTCTGTGCAGTGCTTTGTGACCCTCTGGGTGAAAAGCGCTTGAGAAATGCAATTATTATTATTGATGATTGCTTCGAAAAGCTGCTCTCTCGGGACAGCCGCGTCGATGGCTCTCTCTCCGCTCCTCGCGACCAGGATTGGCTGAGCTTTATATTCATTTCTTGTTTTCGCTGCTAGTATTTGATAAAATACGAATACGAGCAGCCATCCGCCTTAAAGGTCCAAGATTAATTCGTGAAGCAATTGAGATTCAGAAGACTAAAAGCATCATGAAATGAATATAAAGCTCAGCCAATCCTGGAGGCAAGTTATTGAAGTCAGGAATGCATATATATAGAACTATTGCGTGTGGACATCAGAAAGGGATCGCCTAGGTATGTGAGGGGTTTCTTTTCATGAGATGAAAATTAGGGGACTAGCCACAGACAAAGCAGGGAGGGGGTTATCACAGTTCCGGGGGTGGGAATAAGATAAGGAAATTAATGTTAAGGTGATTCAGATGAAGACTTACACAACAATAGATGACTCGACACATGCATAGTACCCACACATATAAAGGAGCAACAGGAACTACACACACACTGCGCCTGATGATGCCTCTAACGTGTGAGGCGAAACGTCGCGAGGAGAGGAAAGAGAGCCATCGACGCGGCTGTCCCGAGAGCAGCTTTTCGAAGCAATCATCATGCATCGAGCCGTGAAAACCTACATCATTACATTATTATTATTAATGCCACATCTATAATGTGAAGGACCAATGGAATAGCCACGTCACGCACTGTAGCATTATTCGTGGAATGCTTCATTTTGTTACAATCCGTCGTCATCTGCTGTTCAGTATTTAGGAATAAATTGTCGTTGGAGATTAGATTTTGCAGCCTTTTGTGGATCCACTTCAGGATGAAGGCCTTCCTTAGACGTTTAGCCATGGGCGGTCACGGTATTTATGACCAATGCCAGTCTGGGGTGGTGAAGAGGAAGGAGGCAAATGTGGTTCAGATTTCACTCCCCATCCGTGTTCTGTCTGGACAGGAATGAAACTCAGGTGACCAGGTTTATAGTGCTTTACATGGGCACTGCTCCCACACAGTGATGTTAATTATGCATGAGTAAGATTAATAAGATCCAACAAACCGCATTCAGGGCAGCTACAGTGTGCGATTTGAAGTTCATATCTATGACCTGACCTGTTATGATACTTCTAATTAAACAGCCGAGTCTGCTTACTCCTTACAACACTACAAACTCTCCTTCAAAATGACAATGCGCGCAGATGTGCAGGTTTACTCGTGTGAATTTATGACAGATAATAGTGCAGCGAGCTCTATTTACAAAACTTGTTTTTGTAGCTACTCAGATTTTCTAATAAACAAAGCACTCGTGCTACACGAGACTATGGGTCACTTCGTTATAATGATTACGGAGTTGAAGTAAGAGCACATCACACCACTTTGTAATCAAGTGAACTGCGTGACAGGATTTCATTAGAGTTCTTTCTCCTGTATTTAACCAGATCATTGTCTAATATGGGTTCTTCTTGTGCGTGATATCTGATTGAACACTTTGGTTTATATATATAGTCCACTTATTATTTTGTGTTAAGCTTGGGATTTGGGTTACAGCACCGATATAGCTAACTAACCTCTACAAATGTCAGAAACATTATTATGATCATCACCATCATGTTATTATATTCGATCTTTCCACAGCTGGATGAAGCCCTCCCTGTACTATAGCCATCTCTCAGTGTCTTCTGGTACTGAAATTTAGCTCAGTTGTATGCATGAACTGATCTCACCTCTTGGGTCGCTAACCTTGTCAATTGGTCCTTTTCCTATAGAGCATAAGCATGCCTTGCCCAAACTTGAAATAATGGTCAACGCAATCTCACCAAAATGTTAGTTTCTTAATCCACATGCTTCACGTTTTGTCTTTGAATCTAATTTCACGAATATTCTCCCCGCACTTATTTTATTTGTTGTCTAATTCCCCTTATCAACCTCAACGTTTCTGATGCATGTCACAGCATGAAGTATGCTGTATTTGAAAGCCCCTTTTCCTCATGCACATCACAATGCTGATATTCACGTTCGTATTCAGCGGCATTCCAAAATTATCTGTCCGACTCTTCTTGTAACATGAGCAAGATTTGAACGTCCAATATAGTACAGATGATGCATTTTGGTATCGCCTTATAGACGTTACCAGACTGCTGTGGAATCAAAGCCTGAATTTTATATGTACATTGACTTCACTAGGCCTCCAGCAGAGTAGTCCTAATGCTAGTAATCCACTGATCTACAAAAATGTGGAGATTCAAAATACGTCCACACAATTGTTTCTCTACTCGGCGAACCCTGCTTTTCCACCTCCATATTTTAATATTTTTTTTGCACTGCATGTGAAAAGAATCGTCATCGACAGCAGTGCAATGATGTCGACTCTCGTGGCTCTATGCATGGGATTTTCTGTCCGTAGCTAAAACGTTAAAATCGGATGCGCGGTGGCGCAGTGGTTAGCGCTGACGCCTCACAGCAAGAAGGTCCCGGGTTCGAGTCTCTCGGCTCCGGTGCCTTTCTGTGTGGAGTTTGCATGCTCTTCCCGTGTCCGCGTGGGTTTTCGCTGGGTACTCCGGTTTCCTCCCACAGTCCAAAAGCATGCTCCTGGATAGGTTGATTGGCTCGCAGACTAAAATTGTCCCGCAATGCCTGGCGATGGACCGGCGTCCCGTCGTCGGGTGTATTCCTGCCTTACGCCCTGTGTTTCCGGGATAGGCTCCGGCTCACCGTGACCCTATATAGGATTAAGCGGTTTCAGATAATGAGATGAGATGAGATGATCCTTTCAATGTGGGCAACTAAACGTCACGAAGGAGAGAGCAGGAACACTCGGCACGGCTGTCCCGCAAAAGCAACCATGACGAGCAATTCTCGACAACAACAGTGACATTATTTGATTCCATTCATGACTTTACGCTGCAGTAATGTGAGGTGCGTGTATACCTACCCCGGAACCTGATATGTCACCTGACCGGTTAAGAAGACACTAAATCAAGCATAGCAGCGGGAGTTGGTGGAGTGGTCTGACGCATATTTGTCAAGAGATAAATAATCTGATTAAAGCCCGTATATTGTATTTCAAGGCATAAGCATGTGCCACTTGCAGGTACATGCTTATTAACTTTGGTAAGGATACAAGGGTTGTGTGTTACAAAATATATTTCTTAAATATACTTTAGTATATTCACCTCCTTGAAACAAAATTACTGTCATTTAAAAACACATGTCCATTAGTAATGGTGTTTATACCGCACATTATATAGATAATATTCAGGGACCAAGCAAGATAATTCTTCACGACCAAATTAAAATTCAGTAAACCTTGTCTGGTTGGTTTGCATCGTGAGGTCAACTATGGGTTATAATTTTTCAAGTATCCCATATGTATTACTAAGAGCCTTTATAGAATAAGGATTAGAGGTTAATGTGGTGTTATTCGGGTTAGTTTCTGGGAAGGGTCTGTTTAATTTGCCTTCCATTGAAATGTAACCTGTCAGCCTGAAGCACGTTGTTCAAACACGGCATACAGTATTTACCGTGACTAGGTTTTCTAAAGGAGCTGTACTATTTGTGATCCGTTTTAGCGATTACAAAGCCAGACACTGAGCCTGGGTTTCACCCTTACACTCTATTTCAAGTTGGCAGCACTCGATGTTTGTCTGCCTACTATAATAGTGGGAATTGCACGACACTGCATCACCTCAGCTGAGGCCTATCCCTACAGTTTAGGTTCCACCTGTCCTGATTTTTGCCGAATCATCCTGTTGTTGAGGTAGATAAAATAATAATATTTGAAAATGTATTTTCGCATCAACATGTTTTGCGTGTTGTAGTTGTTTTCTGATGGAATGTTTCCGATGCGAATCTTGTAAGAATGTTTTATTTCATTCTGGTTTAGGGCCTTTGTGAGCTATGCTGTCCAGCGCTCTTTTATACTGTTTGCATGAATTAAGCGGTATAAAAGTGATCTCTTATTGCTATTGTTGGCTGTCTTGGGATATCTATGCCTCCCAGAACATTTAAAAGTCCTGTTGTTTTTGTCAGTTGTATAATAATGCACCACCCACGGCAAAGTGTTAACATCAACTGTTGTCCTCGCTTCTCTTAAAGCGTGATAGGTCCTTCCTCTTCCAATTATATGTCCCGGGTTTCGTTGCTGTTGTTGTACCATGAAGCTAGCAAACCCTAGTCCTCTGGACTTGCAGAATTACCACATTGGAGGCATTAAAAAAAACGGGCCATATCATGAAAGTAAAAAAAACAAGAGACAGAGAACTGCACGTATAACGATCAAAAGTCTAGACTTTTGATGACTCATTACTTGGATACGGATACTTACGGCTTTCCCGGAATAGCTACGTGTCAAAAATCGGACAGGTTGTAACCCTGTGGAGGTGCCTCCCCCCACCCCCTAACAATAGCGCTCGTCCATCCCTGCGCCGGCGCAGGGCTGGCTGTGCGAGCTTCTCCGCTGGAAGGAGACGCCTTCGCCCGACAACCGAACCCTGTGGGAGAACCTGGCGACGATCCGACGCTTCCTGAGCCTGCCCCAAAACGAGCGCGACTCGATCTACGAGGAGGAGGCCGGGGCGCACCACCACCCGCCCACGCTGCTGCAGTCGCCGCCGCCGCCGCCGCCGCCCCCGCCGTCGCACGCCACTCACCTGGCGCACGCCCCCATGGCCACGCAGCCTTGCCTGCTGCCGCGCTCCGACGTGCTGCCGGTGACTCGCCTGGAACCCCTCCCTGCCACCACCACCACCACCCTTCCCCTGCCTTCTAAGCGTGGCTGCTTTCATTCTTCCATTCGGATCGTCTCTCTAACCTTACGCTCATATTGTGGTGTGTGATTTTCATTCTTCCTGTTTGCCTGATTTCAGTCTTCTCTCTCTCTCTGACTTAATTCGTATTTCCTGTCTTACTTTTTTCTTTTGTCCTGGTACGTGGTTTCATTCTTACTCTATGTCTGCAAAGTCATTCTTAATCCACATTTTCCCTGTCAGTTACTCAAGCCCCTGTGTGTGTGTGTGTGTCTCATTATCTGAAACCTCTCATCTCATCTCATTATCTGAAACCGCTTAATCCTATATAGGGTCACGGTGAAGCCGGAGCCTATCCCGGAAACATAGGGCGTAAGGCAGGAATACACCCGACGACGGGACGCCGGTCCATCGCCGGGCATTGCGGGACAATTTTAGTCTGCGAGCCAATCAACCTATCCAGGAGCATGCTTTTGGACTGTGGGAGGAAACCGGAGTACCCGGTGAAAACCCACGCGGACACGGGGAGAGCATGCAAACTCCACACAGAAAGGCACCCGAGCCGAGAGACTCGAACCCGGGACCTTCTTGCTGTGAGGCGTCAGCGCTAACCACTGGGCCACCGCGCCACCCTGTGTGTGTGTGTGCTCAGGAATCGTGAGCACCTCAAATCTAGTACCCCTCTCCAAATACCTGCCTGCCCCTCCTCCTCCCCTAAAGTCTCACATGCACAATGCTTACTCCTAGCCGTGCATTTGGGTTTTTGTCAGCTCTAGTGTGGTGCGGTTTATTTGCTCTAAAAAAACAATGATAGCTCCATCCTCATTGTGCATGTGATTTAGGCAACATTAATCTAATGCCACAGTCGTGAAGGCTGCATGTGAATCCTGTGACCGATTCCATATATTATTTTGCTGACGTACGGATCGATCTAATGTGCATTGATATGTTTATTATATTTTATTTATGCAGCAAATTACCACTTAATAGCTTAATTTTGTATTTTAATATCATTCCCTGAAATATACCATAAGCCGATGGTAAAACAAGTGCTTTGCACCTTGTGAAACAATCCAACCACATTGTCAACAGAAAATCAAACCTTTCCATCCCCGGTGTAAACCACAGTCATTCCTATCCATCCCCACATGCTGTTGATATTGCACATTTTAACTTTTAAACAGTAAATCATCTCCTTTATCAATCACTGGCATCATCGTCATAATGAAACCGCGCAATTCTTTCCCCTAGCCCCTTGCAAGCTCAGGGACCATCTGCAGTCATCAACAAATCATTTGTTATTGCCGTGATAATGTTAGACTGCCAAGCTGCTGCCATCATCAGCATTAGCTTTTCCTCTCCCGGATCACGCCAATAAGCCACTGTGCACCAGCCAAAGTACAAGCAGGTAGCCAGCCGGGTTTTAGTGCCATTCCCACAACCGTTAGCTCTCAGCACCTTCATCTATGACCTTAGTATTTGTAGCCAACGTCGACTCGATAGTGGTCAAGCCACCTGAATCAATATACAAGAGGCAGAGTTGGTTGTGTGCGGATCACACTGTTCTTCAAAGTCTAAGATTCCCCCTGTTATAGTAGCCCTTGTTGCGGATTTAACGCTAGTCATTTTAACATTGCTCCAATCAAGAAATATATGAGCGCTAATCTCTTTACAGCTTAAATAGTGCTGTTTATTGCTGGCCACTCTGTGCTTTGGATGTATAGGTCCGTGCTTGGATACCAAAACGCAGAAAAAATGGCATAATGCCTTAAACACTTTACAGAATGTCATTTCCTTTCTGCATGTGTTTTCCGTACTGCACATTTACAAACACAGTATGTATGACCTTCCAACTGCTATAGTTTTACAAGACGTTTAAAAAAAATACTATGATTTATTTGTAGAAACGTCATTTTCAAAAATCACATAATTGAGAACAAAATTTATCTCTAATTTTTTACTTACAAAAAAGAACAACCTACATTCAAAGACTTTTCATGTTTTTGTTTTAATATAATATAAATATGCACAAGATAAATAGGTAAAATATTTAGTGAGATATTCACCTTACATTTGGATTACACTTCATTTTTGCCTTCTGGTATTATGGGGGAAAAAAACACATCAAATTTCTAAACTGTCATGTTTGAATAATGTGTAGTATTAGAAATCTGAGTGTTGGTGTGACGAGCCATATAAACCCACATACCTGAATTCGGTTCCCAACCACGTCAGTGGGGAGTGTTATCAAAACCAGTTCTGTCCTCCTCCCTCTCACAAACCTAAGCTGATCAGCATGGTTGACGATGGTTAAACAGTCCCAATGACCAACACAGCGACTGGGAAGGCCTTCATTCAGCTGTGGATTGACAATGGGGCTCCATACAATTATATAAACATGTGTTGTGTTGGAAGCGTTGCTGATGTCCCCCTCTTTCTGACCTTCTGTAGAGGGAGGTCTCCCGATTTTGCATCTTTGGTGGTTGGAAGGTCTGTATGCTATCATACGTTAACTAGCAAATTCACATCTCCTCCCCCCCCATTGCTTGATAACTTATATAGACACTGTCACATTAAAGCAATTTCAAAAGCTTGCCCACAGACAGACTGTATAGGACTCGATTACATCCATTAGATTCTCTCTGCACTTGGTAGAGTTTTTTTATGCGGCACGCATATGCAATCCTGTTTGTTTTGCAGCTGAGCGTGAAAGGGCTATTTTAGCTTTGTTTTACTGTGTCCATATGCTCCATCGCTACAAACAAGCAGCAGTTGTTGTTGACGTGCCGTTCTCTTCGCAGCTCTGTGCAGGGCTTTGTGACCCTCGGGTGCAAAGCTCTCTATAAATGCAATTATTATTATTATTTTTAAAGAATGCAGAAACGTGAGCACACCAACAGACTGTGGTCACCTGCCATTAAGCATCTTGCTCGTCCTGTTTCTCGGAGAGTGGCAACTACCGTTTCAGCCGATTTGAGATTCCACTGATAGAGGAAATCATAAACATCAAACACTTCTTTCTGTGGTGCATAAAATAGGCACTTACTGCTAAGCACTGTTAGATGTAAAAGTGAACAGTGGTTGCCCTGTGAAGAGCTTCATGCCTACCATGAGGGCATAGGAGTCACACCAGAGGCCCCAGTAGTACCGACAGAGATGAGCAGCATGTGGTACAATACTCACTTTGTACTTTTCACGAGTTAAAACATTTTCATGTAAAAGATAATCGTGACAATGCTGGAAAATATGGATTTGGCATGGAATGCAACACGAGTGAAAATACCATATGATGCTCAGTTAGTAACGCACTCATCCGCATCTTGAACCAAACCATTACAGAGACTAGGAAACGGCAGCTGCAGCAGTCACCGTGTTACTGGTAGAATGGTAATGCCGGTGCCCCGGGGCTGTGGTTTCAGTGGCGTCGTCCTCTGTCCTGTGTTCTCAGCCTCCCACAACCCAGTCGCTGGTGCTCAATCAGAGCGATCGGCTCACCGCTGCGACCAGGCCAGTGGCCTCTCCTCCGCCACTGGCTCCGGCTTGCGACGACGACGCGAGTAGCGGCGGCGGAGCGGGCCCGCCGTCCCTCCCCAAGGCGCGCGTCCGCACACGCATCTCCGTGGAGGCACTGGGCATCCTGCAGAGCTTCATCCAGGACGTGGGGCTCTACCCAGACCAGGAGGCCGTGCAGACGCTGTCGGCACAGCTGGACCTCCCGCGGCACACCATCCTGAAATTTTTCCAGAATCAACGCTACCAGGCTAAGCACCATCAGCGAACGATGCGGGAAGCGTTGCAGGAGGGACAGGAGACGCACGAGCGAGGTCAGCAACAGCAGCAGCAGCGCTGCGGCGAGGCCAGCGGCGCGAGTGGACACAGGGATGAGTCCGACGGTGGGATGAGCCCGAACGCAACCGGCGAAATGATGATGGATGATTCCATGGAAGACAGCGACGAAGGGAGTGACGCGTACCGCGGAGTGGACACGCACAACAATGAGGACAATGAGGATGATGAAGATGAGGAAGACGAGGTGGAAGACCACCAAGCCACAAGCCCCGAAGAGGAGGCACACAAGGATGCAGAGCAGAGCAACTCGGAGTAGCCACACAGTGGCTTTTAAGGCGACACTAGTTTTCATGTTTTTACATGGCGGTAGATTCATTGTTCAAGTTAGAGTGAACAAAATACTCTAATAATAAGTCTGCGACCCAGACACTAAGAGATGTCTCCAGCTCATTTACATTATTGTATGAACAGCACTTGTGAATGAACTCACATCATGGTTCACTTTAAAAGACAGCTTCAAATATGAAGGACAGGAGGTTAATGAGAAATTAATGGATTTAAAGGTAATATAATGTTTAAATTGATGTTGTCTGTGTTGGGTAGTTCATATATATTTAAAATTAGATTTTGCACTCATTCATCGTAAATTTGTTGCATCCTGAAAACAGCAGTGGCACTAGGTTAGACAATAAAATGTCTATTATAATTTTCACCATCACAAATGGCAGCAACGAGTTTCAAACGCCTGAAACTAAATTCCAGTTGAAGCCAAACTATGATTAAAGTGGTGTAATTGCAGCTTAAAAGTATATATGTGATGGTAAAAGACAAAACAAGAAGCCAATGGGCTTTTGTGAATTGGCTTTACTGCATTTTCGATTAAATTTCCAAATGAGCTGCACTTCTCATTTGATTAGCAGTTCAATATCGACTGCAACTCAAAAATACAGATGTCACTGGGATCCCTCGCGCGGAAACCCTTTATGTTTACCATAGATGCCATTTAAAATAGCAGGACAGTAATAACACGGAGTAGCGTCATCTCCTTAAATAAATGCGCCACCGTTGCGAGGCTTACGTTGCAAATAACACAATGCGTGCTCGTAGAGAACGTTTCAAGTTAGACTGGTTAACAGAGATTACCGAGCACTGGACCGAAAGAAAACCATTGTACTTCGGAAAATAATAATCAGTGATCTGAATTGGCCGCTGTGCAAACCCACATCCCAAGAGTCATGAGTGCTGAAGAAAGCTGCACGTGTTCCAGCACACCGACTGACATCAAGACTTGTCTCGTCCCTGCAGAATTTGAAACAGATTTCATACCAGAAGTTTTCAACCGAGATAATGAATAATCATAAGGAATGAAACGGAAGCGAAAAGCACCTTAAACATAATGTCAAATTATGTTTGTCGGCATTTGGTGCTGGGTTTTATTGATGTATCTAATTAACCGACCATTATTTTGTTTACCAGAAAATGCAGGCGCGTTACTTACTGTGCAGTATTACAGTGCGTAGGTGTTAGGGTACCCCTGGATGCACATCTTTAAATTCAAAAATGATATTTGTGTTTGGTAAAACGGTGGGTGAGCCAGCAGAAACAGTTGCTTGATGAGGACAAATAATTAGTGCTGATGTGATGGATTGATTCCCTGATAGTGGCAAACCTACGGCTGGGCCCAGCAAGCGCTCTCGAGGCGGTGATTAACAGCCGCGCGTCTAAACGGCACTTAATAAAGACTGATTCGGCTTGCCGGCCTAATCGCTGGGCATCCGTCACTCCAGCCACCATCGTTAAGTGCTCCGGCACCGCAGATGTTTACCAATGGACCGAAAGGAAGAGAGGGGGGGGTAATACGAAGCTGGGGAGGGAATCTGCGTTGTCCGAACGTGCACCTTAACGGTCCTCGTGAGCGGTTGACTTCCTTAGTTCCTCTTTAAAGGGGGCAGCGCTCAGATGTCCCTTTTCTCCATTGAAGGTTTATCATTTCGTTCGATTCGTTTTACTTGGGCTGGCTCACGTCCGAGATTCTCATGTAAGGTGAACGCGTGCGCGCACCATACCGCCGGCATTATAATTTTGCGTAAGCGAATGTGTTGATGTAAGTATTGTCGGCTTGTTCTTTGCGTTGTGGAGAGGAGGAAGGTTGAGTCCGCGTTCATGCGTTTTTGGTCTGCATCTTCGGAGCGCTTCAACATAAACCTGCCTTAGGAGCGGCGTGGCTTCAGAAGGTGATGCGTGTGTTGACCCTTCTCCGTCCAAACAACACGGTGGCCATCGGTAGAGATCCACACCATTAAATAACTATTAAAGCTCATGTAATTTTGCGCGATTAGAAGCTCTTAACGGGAACACTTTGAGGATATTTATAGGTGAATAAAACTTGACTAGGTAATGTACCTTTACAAATGCACGCTGATGTACGTGTTCGTCGCCCGTTCAAGTGTTCATATTTTAATTTCTTGCTGGCCTACATCCCCAAAACTGACGATGACTAATGCCAAGGGAGCAAAGACAGAGATAGTTCCCAATGCTAGTTAATTTTTTTTTCTGTTGTTGTGCTATTTTTGTACCAAAATATGCTTGGTACAACAATGGCAGTGAAAGCTTGCATGTATTAAGGCAATAATTCCAGAGAGAGGGAGAAAAAAAACATTATTCTGTAATTGTACGTTCCAGTAATGAGCGGTTTTTTTTGTATGATAGAAATGTCATCAGCTTCAGATAGTTTGGTGCAAGATTTTCTGTTTGGCAACAAGACGTAAAGCTTCATGATGATTCCTCTAATTAATTCCCTGATGACACGTGCCAACATGATTAAAGCCCATGATTGAATCATATAGGTCTTATTCCAGCTGTTTCCTTTGTTTTGCTAAATGTTTTTTTCTCCCCTTAAAAAAATATAGCGATGCAAATAAACTCTGTACAATGCTAATTCTTACATATATATTAATTAATTTTATCACTCAATGTGCAGTGAAATAAATTATCTATCAAAACACTTTTGTTATATTTGTAATATGTACTGTATATAGTTCTATGAAGGCAATCGTGTATATTTAATATATACATGGTAGCAGGGCTTAATTTCTCACTCGATATTATCTGGAACGCTGCTGGACTGGCTTGGAGTGATGATTTATTGGCATAAGGCACTACCACTAGTATACAGCGTAAGCCATTCCATAATAATCCTATATGATTGTACTTTATCTTCCTATAATATTAGGAACAGATTTTTTTTTATTATTATTAACTGATGCGTAATAAGGTGAGATGGCTGTGGTGTGCCAAATAAATTGTTGGAACAGCGTTCTGGACTTTTCCAGCTGAAATTAAGCGCTGCTCAGAGGTATGCACACAGACACGCGCACTGAGTCACGTGTGCGGTGATATATTTCCACGGTTGTTGGCACGATGCATTGCAAACCAGTACGTGGTCTCAATACAGCAATGCCCGGGCAGCAGAAATTAGTATTTGTAGCCTTTGTAGCCGATGTTGCTGTCCTCTATTTCAGCTCCATCTAAAATGCACACCTCCTTCAATGTGTCAACCGAGGTTCTGTGAAACAAATGTTGCCCCCCCCCTTTATCTTCGTGTGTCTCGGTGCGGACATCCGTTTGTTTGTTGTTGTTTGATGGGCATTAATAAATGCTGACTCAGCCATGGATCTTGCAGATAGGTTAACCAAGGTTAAGACGAGGATCGCAGTTATCCATGTGAGCAGTTGTGTCCATGTTGATGCATCGTTAGTATTCCCATGGAGCAGTACAGTCCGAGCTCTAAACGGTAGCTTACCCTCATAACAGGGTCCTTAAGCGCTTGTGACACAAACTTAATGGCCAACTTTTGGGATTGCTGTCATGGGGTTCTCAAAGTTCAAGAGCACAGCTATGACTTCTGCACTGTTGTTTGGTTTCAAACTCAAAATATGTGTTTTTATTCACTTAATGACAAATATGCCAACTGCCAAGTCTCTTCACTGCGTCGACACACCAAAGCGACTCGGTTATTTTCCCCCACAATTTGGATCATATTTAGTGGTTGTTCGATGCAAGTATGAATCAATGCAGTCTGGAAAGACAATAATATCTCTGTTCCATCAGATAATCTTTGCCACACCTGAAGTTCATCGGGCCTCTCGAGTTGTGCCACAGATGACTTGACAGTTTCTTTTCGCTGGTGGTGAACAGCAGTCGTGCGTGCTGTTAATGATTTGCTGGTTCCATTATGTCAGGCAATCTTTTTGAAAACGTCCATCTTTATATTTTGCTCATAAAATACATTTAAAACTTTGATCGTACAGAATACTTTGATAAAATAACACATGTTAGTCCGTCAGTACTTTTATTACTTTACCAGTGCATTGTTGACACGTGTTTACTGTATTGTCCCGTGTGGACATGTCTTAACAAAGAAGACCGAGTACGTCTGAGAATTTATTTTCAAAGCCGTAATTTCGGGAGAGTGGTGTTGAGCGTTCCCTCTCCTTCTCACGACATGGCTATCCTCAAAGAAAAGCTTTGGGAAGCAATTCTCATACATCGAGCCGTGAAAACCGACAACATTACGATGAGTGCTTCTGATATTTATCAGGACTAGCTCGTGAATATATGCAGTTAATATGTATATGTGTTTACACTGCATGTAAGGTACGTCGATCAGAGTTTGACTCCCAAACGTAGAAAGCAACAGCTGCGAGTGGACATTTGAACCTGTCCTGGCCCTGCATCCCCGCTACCAATCCATATCGGCCAGTGCGACTAATATCGTTAACCAATTCCCAAGACTGACACGGCACGAGAAAAGGGCCTTCACCAGCAGTTGAATTGACACAAAGCTCTGAACTACGTTTTCAACTTATTATTACTACAGAACATATTGTTGTTTAGCTCTGCTACCAGACACATATCTATGGTCAGTTAAACTGGATTGGGTCGGCTCTGAGAAATGGTGAATATGCTAAATATTGTTTTTGACAGTTAGGGTAGGGATCGGCAATTTTCATTAAGTCTTGTATACACAGACCTTATCAGTATGTATCCACACCTTTTGCATGGACACACGCACACGTTTGAACACTTTACAGTTTGTTTACCGTACAAATGTTTGGACTGCTATTGTCTTGCGTTTTATTTAAATGTGTTTAACACACGCTGTATGTGAGTAAATTAGAGACAAACTCTGCCAGAGTGACAGTTATTGAATAAATGCTTTTCATATTGACATCCTTAGCATTTGTAAATGCGGCACCAACCTTTCTCTCTCTCTCTCGTTTAAGCAAGGGCCATGAATTGATTTATCAATAGGCCTCATAAATCAGGCTTGACGTATAAAGATATGAGGCTGACATAAAGGAATACATCATTGGCCATGCTGCCACTTACATAGGGCCACTTTTATTACCGGGAGGCAATAAGTGTCCGTAATTCTGCGTTATTCCTCAATTGTGTCGGAGGTCGGTGTTCTCCACAGGTACAATGCAGAACGTGCTTATAGTACGGAAGAGCATTTTCTTATTGGGGGGGGGAGGAGGTGAGCCAGCTCGAAAAAGAGGACCTTGGTTAGTGAACCTGCTTGTGCCGAATCTTGCCTGCAGCTTCCCTACTGATGCGCTACTGATGCTCCTGCTGACGACTGCACTTGACCCGTCACCGAAGCTCCGCTCAGCTGCCGCCCCCTTAGTGCAGTACAGGAGAATCGCTTCGAAAAATAATTTATTGCCTTCAATGTTTTGTTTTCTCAATCCCTGTAAAATCGTTGCAGAGAAACGTGAAGCTGTGCCTTCGTTTGCTACCTTTAATCGTGTGATGCGTTGTACGTTCTTTTTTTTCCCTTCTGTCAACCAAAATACTGTATAGTTTGTTTTCTGTCTTGAGTGTACATTAGATTAGTTTTCACATTGCAGTTGCTGTTCAAAATAAATGATAATTGCGGACAACTGCAAATTTCGCTTGCAATGACATAAAACGCTAATGCTTGGTGTTCTTTTTTTTTTAAATCACAAGCCTTTCAACATTTGTAATGTTTTTTTTATTCACAAAAGTTAAATTCAAAATTTATATATGACAAAATAAAGTATGATAATTGGACAATCGTGTGGATTTCCCTATATTCGTCAGATGCATCGCAGGCTACGTGGTGTGTGTAACGAATGGTACATCGTGAAACTCGGGTATCTCGTGCCATGCCACCGAATATGAATATAAAGAACATGAGCGCCACCATCAGTGGCACCGATTATGCCACTGATGACACCTGTATCACGCACCGATTGTGCCACTGATAGCACCTGTGCCATCAGTACATGTGCCATCAGTGGCACAATCGGTGCGTGATCAGCTTTTGCAGCAGCATATTTCACCCAAACAAACCTGAATTAAATTGAGCTATTCAGGTTTTAAGATGTTTAAGTAAAGTACGTCTGAAATAACATCACACACATGCAATATGGATACTCCTGTAAATCTTGTTTTCCTTTTTTCGCCCTTCACCAGAATGTATTTTATTGTTTTCAGTCATTGCTCATTAGCTGCCTTTTAATTGTTGAACATGGTGCGTGCTGCTTGTAGGGCGTGTTCATTTTTAGACCTTCATGCCACTGCATCTTTTTTTCTGCCTCTCCTAGCCTTAATGTAAAGCAGAGGCAAACTCAGACCACGTCACACTCGCCACATAATCCACGGGTCAGAGCAGAACTTGGTGAAACCCAGCGTTACAAAACTTCAGCACTGGTTTATTTATACGGCGAATTAGACTGAATTGAAAAACCCACTCATTTATTATATTTACCGCACAATTCTCGTCTGTTGGCCATGGCAGGATATTGGAACCACTAAAGCTCTGCCACCTACGTTGGTACCAACAAATATGATACCTGATCTGGCTTTATGGACGAATAAACATGGACACAGGCATAGAGGTTTGTGCCATCCATTATTATGTGAAGTAAATTCCTGTTGAAAGTAAGCATTTAGCTACACTGTGGGGGTACAACCATTCGTTTTCCTACGAATAGACTTTTTTTTTTTAAACGTGTAGACTTGCCCCCACCATAGGCATATGAAATTTCCACAACTGGCCTCGATCTGTAAGGAGATCAGCACCACCTCAATTGTCATGACACAACGATCCTATGGAAAAAGTAAATTGTACAGCAAAACTCATTGTAATTCCCATTATTTACCCAGGAAAGCTTCATTGAGTCTCAAGACACCAAGTCACGTTTGGCTATTCCCATTTGGCTTGTGGCATATGGGGACAAAAAAAACGGAGTAGCCAAAGAAAACAAGCTCACACTCGGGGAAGGCACACTCAAATCTCCGTGCTGATAGGTTGTCTTAAAATCCACTGCTGCGCTACCATTTTCTAATCACTTGGCAGCCCCAGCCTATATTTAAAAAATACTTCTTTTACACACAACAAAATATTTCATGAGCAGAGGCTGACTTTAACTTGGTCCTGGTATTGAGAATGGGCCGTTGTTGGTGGGAACCCATCATGGGCTACATGGCATAGCGGTGGAGGTGCCTTAATACCAGATAATCTTTGTTGATGGCCCCAGCACATACTTTAGCACACACCTCAGCAAATCACACGGGGTACTCATTCAAAGTTAACCTACGGAATGTCCTTATCAGGTTAAACATGTTGCCTTTGATGTTCAGTGGTCAAAATCGGACACATTTTAGCAAAACAATCGGTAACAGTTACAGATATTGGGGTGCTGACATGAGCCAGTCGTATCGCGTTCGTTGCAAAGTTTCAGTTCGAATCCAGGGGTCGCCCTGATTATTACTGCTGGCGGATTTACTTTTAAAACATGCCATCCGTTTCACGATGGACGTTAAAGATCCAGTGACGTCATTCACAAACGCAAACCGATGTGCCACAGCGGTGATGGCCCACATTTTTTTCAACATTAAAAATTGCCCACAAATTCTGCCAAATGGGATTATACAAAACAATTATGGCCCACTTACCACTGACAAAACTTGCCAAGACCCTCCTGCAAAAGAGTCACGTGAGACAGTGAGGCTTTCCTGGTTAACAATCTAAAACATAACAGTCTTTTCAAAATCAAAGGATTCTTAATGTACTCTATTGAATCCGATAGTCGAGAGTACAAGAGCCTGACCTTTAGATCTGGATAAACAAGTGAGAATTGGTTAACAATAGCAAACCTCGTGATCAGGTATGATTCAGCATAAATGTGATTGTTTCGTAATGAAATGGCGTGTAACCATATCCAGTGGAACATAGAATAATAATT
This sequence comes from Mordacia mordax, assembly GCA_036362905.1. Classification (NCBI taxonomy): domain Eukaryota; kingdom Metazoa; phylum Chordata; class Hyperoartia; order Petromyzontiformes; family Petromyzontidae; genus Mordacia; species Mordacia mordax. The sequence continues at coordinate 41,645,372 of JAZEWT010000001.1, forward strand.
GCATTTATAGAGCGCCTGTCACCCATACATTCCTTAAAAGAAAAAAGTGCTTTAAAATAATGAAGCAATATTTGTTTTCGCCTTTTCAAATGGAGCCTTGCAATACTGAGATTACCCAATGCTGAATACAGGAATTAGGGCCTTGCTGCTGAAGCCCCTGTGGATGCACCCTGATCATTTCCTTCGCTGTCTTGTCATTAAGACAATGCTGTTATCTCTATAGCGACACATCATTCATTGCAAAATAAAAGTCTCTAACGCTGTACTTTAGATATTTCAATAAGGGTTTTTTTTCCCAAAGGCTACTCTAGCAGGGCACTTTATCAGCCTAGACAAAATAGGGTGGTAATCACAAAAAAGAACACTTGCTTAAAATCAGCTTCATGTGACAAGCATTATCAACGTATGCATTATCACTGACACAATATACTGTTCCCTGTGCAGGTAGGCATGACCTAAATGACTAGAGGGCTACTACAATGTCTGATCTGATATTATTTTCCGGTGCCTTTTATCTGAACACTTCAAAGGCACTCTGTGGTGGTGTGAGGCTATGGAACTCTCTGCTGTGGCATGTTATGGATTTTCCCCTATGGCAGTTACAGCAAATAATTTCCTTTAATGTAATCATTGCATTAAAAACATACAAAATGTGGGCTCGTGGCCAGGAAGAACATGGGAATTCAATGTCTTGGCATCCTTATTTTCTTTCCACATTACGGTGCAATTTCTCACGCCTAATTCTGCGCTTTCACTGAATAGGGATGGACTCCGGCCTTCGTTTAGTGCTACGGTGGCATCGAAACAGCAGTGCGGCACAATAATCCTGCAGTGAACTCTTGTGAGCAGACAGATTCACTGGCCAAATGCCAAGCCTCGTATTCTACCCGATCCCGAGAGGCGATAAAGCACATACCTCATTTGAGTCGGTTCAGTGCCACTGATGGTGATGCGGTGCATTGGCATTACGGCGGCATTAGAAAGTGTGCGAACGTCAAAGCAGGCAGCAAAGCTCAAATTCCCCACATAAACCAGCTTTGTCAGTTTCGCTCAGCTGCCCTTGGGATTGGTTTAATCGTTTACAATTCTAATGATCTGCGCACAATGTCTTTGACGCAGGTCACAAGAAGGTGGGATAAACATCGGCCTGTTTTCCAGATGTACTTAGCAAGAAAATGCACAGACCGCGCTGCCTCGTGATGGATTCTTCACATTACATCCTACACAATAAATATGTAACTCATATGATCGCTTATATAATCATCCACCTACAATAAGCGGTGCGACCATCCTTCATTTCGCAGTTGAGCCAGCCTTGAAATGCGTGTAAACGCACACCGTTTGCAGTATATTAACTGAAAGTGAAATTACTTCATAAAAGCACAAAACAGTTTGGAGAATAAAATGTATCGCGTGTCAGGCAATGCGTGAGACGCTGAAGATGTGTTACAGCGAAGGCAGCATGGGATCTTATCTCTGTAGTGAATCCTGCGCCATATTAATACCACAACTGAAGGTAACGTGGTAAAAAGTGTTTACGACAGCATGATCAAACGCAACTATCTCCAAGCATCCTTGTGACCGCTTTTATTACACAAAGTGTCTGAGATGCCAATTGCTATATCGACAATTCATTACCTTTTGATGTCGGGAGCAATAAATTCACACATTGCGCTATCGCACAGTTTAAAAAAAAATGTGATAGTTCAAGGACTCCTCAAGACAGAACCTTTAACTTTGTTGTCACATCAAGAGCCTTGAGCACACAGGAAAATATTAACGCGGCTCGTCTCTGCCAATCACTTATGTAACGTTCAAACACATGGCTCAATTGTAAATGCAGTGACAGAGCATTCAATCCGCTATTCATAACATTCCAGATATGGTTTAGCTATATATGACATTAGATCACTTCAATTGCAGTGGCAGATGTAGTTTACACAAAATCACGTGACTAACATTGAGTAAGTTAATCTGTCCAAAATTGTATTTAGTTAAACAGTACAAATGTTTCGGAGGGTATCTCATTTTCTTCTCTAACTGTGAATGACTGCCTTGTCAGTAACCTGCTATGTTGCGCAGCTCATACAGTGCATCTTCTACTTTTGTTTAAACATAATGTTGTTAATCCAGTAGTAATAGCACAAAGAAACATAGTTGAATGCATCACGTAAGTAATAAAAAAACAAGTTTATCATCGATACGGCTTTGCTCTGAAGATGGGTCACTGCCGGAAATGTCAGCGCAGTATTTATATAAAATTATGTTATTATTCAATGTTAATAGCGCAAGTTGCTTAAAGTTCCGCGATTCACCTCCGTTAGTTCAAATATAAATGTGTACCGTCACTATATAATGGCATGCCTTGAGAATAGATAAAGAAGATCCGCTTAAAAGGACTATTAATAATCTCATCTCATCTCATTATCTGAAACCGCTTAATCCTATATAGGGTCACGGTGAGCCGGAGCCTATCCCGGAAACACAGGGCGTAAGGCAGGAATACACCCGACGACGGGACGCCAGTCCATCGCCGGGACTATTAATAATAATAACTGCATTTATAGAGCGTTTCGAGAGCCATCATCCCGGCACGACAACATTGAGTCGCATCAACAGTCCTAACCAGAGGGCTTGAAAGCCTTAGGGAACAAGTGAGTCTTGAGACGAGATTTGAAACACCCACCCGCATAGAGCAGATTTAGAGGCAGACGATGGAGGGTACGATGGAAGAATGCGATGGAACGAGATATGGGGATAGAATGCATTTGACTAATAATAATAGTTGAATTTCTAAGCGCCTTTCAGCCAAGGGCATAAAATGCTGCAAATTAGCCACAGAATAGAGGTAACAATAACCTGTGCACATTGGTCAATAACACTGCAGCATTACAAGGAAAAATATGAGTTTCAGGCAATGGTCCTTCTTCATAACAGCTAAATAGGAATTTGAAGCACTTGTACGTGGAAAAATTAACATCTGAGCAGTTAATCACATGCAGTAATGGGACTTTAAGCTTCTCAAAATATACGGTACCGTGTATTGCAAAAGTGTAAGGTTATGCACACTGCATGGTTGTTACATTCTTCGACGTTGTACAACCGCACATGACTTGTAAAGCAGTAACAATTCCACTTGACATGCATAGGAAGCTGCTGTCACAAGGGTTTACGTGGCTTTAAGGAGAACAACCTGCGCGGACATGAAACATTGTTTCCGTGAGCTTCGCCTTCCTCGACATCACTTGCTTAGGAAACGGAGCAAAACCGAGGTGCGCGTATCGGTCCGTGGGCTGACACGTGAGTGACACGCGCTGCATTCACACGAACAATGATGCGCACCGAGTGAAAACATTTACATTTTATGTATTGTCCATTACCTTTTTATGCTTTTGTATTTCACGGATATGAAAGGACCCAACGGTTTATCATTCAATGCTGAAACGAGGAACAAAAGACATTTAGTTTTGGAGCGAGGGACCCGCTAGCGTGCGCGCGTGCGCGTTGTCCTGGCCTTGCCAATGTGTGGCCGCTTGATATCCTGGCACCACCGGCAGCCCTGAGTATCCTGGCACCACTGCTAGTACCGACAGAATCCACCCCGCGATCACCAACGACGGTGGCCCCTAGCGCTGCACCACGGAAACGTGGTGTGCTCGCCACGCACACACGCACGCACGCACGCACACGCACGTGGCTCCGCTTCAAGGCTGCAGGAGCAGGTGGGAGGGCGTGCGTGTGCGTGGGGCGTGCGTGCGTGCGTGTGCGTGGCGGTGCGCGCTTGCTCGCGGAATACGCCATGCGGGGCAACAAGCTCCACCACGCTCGACCACCCCAGGGGAACGGGAGGCAGCGTGCGCTCCGAGCCTAAGTGCCGCTGGCTCCCACCGCTTCAATCTCCCCTCAACATTTCTACCCCCACCCACCCCCTTTCTACTCGGGCACACTCAACCCGGGCAACAACGAGGCGGGTACCTCTCTCTCAGCCGTTGCGGGCAGCCCTTACCTGCCTGTCAGAGTGGTGAATTACCACCATCCATCGCGGAGCCTAACGCCGCGCCCGCTGCCCAAATCAGGCGGGCCAGACCGCGGCGCGGCGGCTGCTGCGGGCGCTGATAAGGCGGTGAGCGCTCCCTACGCCAACGGCGGAGCAGCCCGACCGGCTCTCGGCTACTGCCACCACCACCACCACCTATCCCCCCCCCTGCCATCCCCGCGCGATAAGCCTCCGCACTGTTTCCGCCAGCGCAGCACTAATGCCCGTCCTCACAACACGCCCCAAGCCTGGCTGCTCTCTGAAATATTAATAATCGTAAATTAAGGTTCTTTTTTTTTT
>JAZEWT010000001.1:41649738-41668619 GCA_036362905.1 Mordacia mordax
GTGAGTTGGTGGCTGGGTGGTTTGATCGTTCGGTGCCAGCCAGCTGGCTTTGTTTGGGTCAGGGACACTGGTGAAGCATGATACAGGTGCGCGCACACCTGAATATCACATGTCTAATCATCAGCAGATCCAAACCCGCCAAGCAAATAATTTATCATTTGCACACGCAAAAAAATGTCACACTTCAGTGAAAAAGTGGTTGGCAGGATTTTCGAGTCTCTTGGGCTACCAGTCACAATGCAGCACCGTAGAATAGAAACACTGTGATTCCAGCCTTTACGCTCCGTGAAAGGCAGCTGTAGTTTAAAAAAAAAACATTCTACTGCAGATTCGGTGGTCTTATGTGTTCGTGCCTGAACGCTCATACTGCTGACAACAAACCTGGGTTGATCTCAAGGTGGAGCAAAAAGGATCTCGGATGTTGAAGGCGCCCGGAAAGAAAGTAAAAGGGGAGTGGTGTGTAAAGAGGGCACGGCGTTACTCTTGAGGGCAACCCCAACGAACCGGCGGAATGAATTCAGTTTATAATAAGGGCTTCGCGAACAATCGCTCGTACGAAATGTACACTCCACCGAGGCCCCATTGATTAGGAACGCCGCTGGCAAATGAAGCACAGACAAAAAAAGAGATATCCCAAATACTGCCGATGTTACCACGGGGAAGTAGTCGTTTAGCGACCCGATACTCGTATCATCCTCGGGGGGGGGGGGGGTCATGATGATTCACAATACGGTGAATCTAGGATTAGGACATCACTGTGTAACTTTTTTTTTGTTCGCCAGCCTCGGATGCTGTCGTGACTAATAAGCGCGCTTTTTAGAGCCGTTTGATTTACTGTATTGCTAATAACTGGTTGGGTAAATTACAGTGCAGGCAGGTGTTTGTGCCGGCCGCGTGCTGGAATAATGCAATGAGTGATAGGAGTCGTTGACGGTAATGGCAGGCTCATTCGGCCGGGCTGTCACGTGGGATTAATTGCAGCGCGAGAGATAAGATGATGCATGCTGCCAAGGCAGGCCTTCAACGCTTTGCGCAACCCGCTTGCCCGGCACGCTCACTATAAAAAAAAATATTTAAAGAAATGCCTTCCACAGCAGGTGCAAGCATGTTGGAGGGAGGGAAGAAGTGATTTCTGTGACATAAAACTGTAAAATTGAAGGATGAGACACTGCTGCTTATTAAATTAATCATCTGTCACTCACTGCCTCTCCGGGCTGACAGTCGTAAAGAACACTGCGGTGTAATTGCCGACAGAGGCTGATTTTGCGGTGGTTGTCCCCTGCAATCGTTGCCAGTGAAAGTGGCCAGAGTTCAGAAACCGGATCCAAAACAGGTAGACGTGGCACTTGCGTCTCGAGTTGGCGAAGCTGTCGCCGCATCTGTTGCTGCAAAACCGTTTACCTGTTCTGCTTGCGTGCTCCATAACTTTTCCTGCAATAAAAAGGTTGCTTTCACTGAGAATAAGTTGATTTTTTTTGTCATTAGAAGGCTAAATATTGTCTTTTGTTGCCATCAAATGCTAGTTCATCAATGTCAGAAATACTATTTATACTGCATATTTAACCGTTCAGTAATTATATTCAAGCGACTCTCTGGATATGAAGAGCAAACCCGCTATCTGTATGAAGTTAATAATTTTTGTCTTTGACAATGTTGGTCATAGGGCGGTCACAATCAGCTGGTGGCAGCTGTTGGTGCAGCACACCTCAAGCAACGACTGCAATATCCAAAGCAAATGTAATAATTGCTAGGCTTTGAAGGCACCGTCAATGCCCAAACTTATCACAAACAATTAGTGTGTACCTGCTTATTACTTGGTATGGCAGACAACATAGGATAATATAAAACCACAAACCCGCAAATTAAGAAAATAATCACACTGTGAAGACGAAAAGGAACGACAGAGATGGTCGTGTACCCACGGCAAGAAGTGCACTGCCTTTACGTGACCTCTGCATCTAACAGCTGCTCGCAACGCTGTGCTTTACGCCGCACATCGCCCCCTGCTCGTTTCATGTCCAAGCAAAAGTAGAATGAACGTGGGAATAGTGCATACAGCACACGAGCACATCTGCCATTACTATCCGTACCTCTTATTCTAGGTACTATATTCTGCAGGACATTGGTGACAATGGTCTTCCACAAATCACTGCTCTTTGGACTTATAAGAATGTCCATTGTTGACATGTTCATCCATCTCGAGAGACTCTTGACATGTCAATCTCTGTCATCCATCATGTTTATTTTAACTTTTCCATGACAGATATAACAACGCAACTCACAACTGTACAGGCGATTGCATGAGGCTGGTTTCCCCCGAACACTTCAGACCTAATTCCTGTATTGATGGAAAATACTTTGATATATCGAGCCGTGAAAGCCTATATCAGTGCACAGGAGACACTTTTTCAATATTTCAAGATGAAATTCAAAAAGTGACAATTTGGCCTTTGATCCATTTTTTTTAGGTTAGACCATTTTGGAAATTTATGGTAGTTATTTTATCACACCAGTCCACCACCTACCAACATTATCATGTTTGTTTGTTTATATCATTGACCATCGGTCCTTATAGATAGATACACTTTATTTCATCCCATCCATATACAATTTCATTACATAGCGGAACGAAATTACGTTTCTCATGGGCCCTGGTGCAAAAATTAAACAAGGCTAAATACACATTCAACAGGGCAGGGCAAAACATGCAGACGACATAGACTACATAAAGTAAAATGAGACAACATATAGTAATAGTGACATGTCTCGTCCAGGCCCACATCTGAAAATTGTTTTTCAGTAAAAAAAATTCCTTTGTTATATCTCCAAACCGTCTTCGGATGCAGTACATTCTCCAGTAGAATGGTTCAATGTTATTGAATCGACTTTGCTGAATCTAGCGAGAGTTGTTAAGCCATTGCCTATGTGTGTTGTCTTTCCAAACATCTCTGATTGCAATATTTAGTCAATCTTGATTTTAAAAAAGTTGTACAGCTTCTGCAGAAGCCAACAAGGACACCCGCAGTCAAGACGAGAAACTAAATAAGCAAACAATATGCCACCATCACAAATCTATCCCTCCATGCAAAAATAAATCACTTATTTTACGAACTGCACCAGCCACATGACCTTCTGAAAGCAGCATTGGTTCAATGCAAGCAAACTCTGGACAAGTTGTGACATTCATTGTCTCGACAGATAGGCAAGGCTTGCTTGAATTCTGCTTATGCTTACGCAGTGATGTTTTTAGACAAGGACATTCTCTGCGAGAGCAGATGTGGAAGAAACCGAATTTCACCAAATGCATATGCGTTTCAATGAGCTTCCATTGTCACTCAGTCAGTATCTGTACCCGCATAATCCTGCGTCGTGGAGGGACCGAAGCCTATCCCCGTAAACAGAGGACGCAAAGAGGGCTATACCGAGGATTTGACGCCGGTGCATTGCAGGGCCCCTTTTTGGGGGGGAAATTTACTCAGCAGACCAATTAACCTAAACGGCGGTGTATTTTTGGACAGTAAGAGGGAACCAGAGTGCCTGACGAAAACCCACGCAGACACGGAGAGAACACGCAAACTCTACACAGAACGGTACCCGAGCCGGGACTCTAATCAATGACCTTCTTACTTAATTGTAAAGCAGCGGCGCTACTCACTGCGTCACCGTGCCGCCGCTGCTTCCATTGTATGCGCCTTATTTACATAAGTGCAATAATTTTAAGAATGTCTTTAGATGCTATTAAACTGTGGTTAAAAATTTAAAGTTAGTATAGCTGCAATTGTGACTCTCAAGTACAATTTAGAAAGGAAATTATTATTGCATTTTAATGCCAATTCAAAAATGGCCTTTAAATGAAGTCACTTTTCATCGTCACATGCGAATGCTGATTGCCACTATGTAATGATTCACTCCTTCATCGATTCAATTCATTTTCACGTTTAGGGTTGAGGTTTGGAATTTAATAAATAATCGATATTTTATTTTTATCTCGTTCCTACCAGCTGCTTTTTGTTTTTCCACTTTTTTTGGCTCATTTGTATAATTGTATTCACTCCATTAATGTGACTGTAACATTACCATAGTATTAAATGTAATAATAATTAATTGTAAACTATTAAATTATCGCCCACATTACTTTAGCGTGTCATCAATTCAGGACATTAATGAATCCATCATTATACGCCTAACTCCCAGCAACAAACTTTGTTGGGAAAGATGTTATCCAATTCCTGGTGTCAAAAAATAAATGAACACGCAATTCTCCTCTTTCCCATATTTAATCTTGCGTATAAATAATATAGGCATATGTTTACACATCCCATCTGCCATAGGCCTTCTGGGAATTATATTTTTTCCAGCAGTATGGGTTAAATACATGCAATCTGTGGGTTGATTCAATATTATTTGTCTCATCAGCAGTGGGCCCTGTTCACTATCAGTTATTCACTGATAGTGAACTGCCAAAACGTTTGTCGGCAAAAAATGTTTTCTGTTAGATTTGGGTCCCAAGTTCTATGCAAAACTCTACAGTACACTAGTGTGTTTTTTTTTTCCCCGTTAAATATGACGAAGTGCAAGGATCGTGATTTATTGTATCAATGATTCAAACATCCTGATTTTTTGTAACACATTCAACATGTTTATTTTATTATTAATAGTAACACTCTGCCTCTGATGCAACAGCAGAAACTTACAACAACGTGCTATCAAGCATACAAAATAATTTGGCCCCATTAAATCACGCTATGTCTCAGGCAGAAAAACATCCTCCTGGTATACTGCTGAGCTCGGGGATCTCAAGGAGAATGCACACAGGGCCGAACGGACTTGGAGAAAATCTGGCCTCACCATTCATGGTTAAATCTTTAAGGAAGGGAGGCACTTGACTGTGCTCGTACCAGCCATGTCTCCAGTATTCTGGCTGATGCCTGAGACAAGCCCAAGTTTCTTTCATCAACCTTTAATCAGCTCCTTCGTTCTACCAGTCACTCGCCCTCACCTTCCTTCACAAATAAAGATCAGGCGGATCAGTTGATTCAGCTTCTCTCTGAACAACCTGAAGCCCATCGTATCTCTAGCCAGCCTCAATCACCAACCAACACCTCAATACATGTTCGTCCACCTTTCTTAACCTCAAAACTCCTGAAAACTTTTGAATTAACGAAATCCGAGGTCTCTTCTATAGTTACCAAACCTCGGCCCACAAAGTGCTCCCTGGATCCTTTCCCATCCAAAATCATCCGGGCAATTTTCTAATTCCTTGCCACGTTCGTCACTAATCTGATAATTAACTCACTTCGCTCTAGTATCGTTCCCCTACTATTCAAATGTGCCGCAGTTACCCCCCTGCTTAAAAAACCTGGCCTCGATTACGATATCCCTGATAATTATCGCTCCATCTCAAATCTACCATTCATCTCTCAGGTCCTTGAATGTGCTGTAGCTACGCAACTCCAGAAGTACCTAATTAAGAATGACCTCCTCAATCCCTTCCAATCTGGGTTTCAATTTGGCCAGAGTACTGAAACTGCTCTGGTAAAAGTAGTTGAGGAACCTACTAGTCGCTGCTGATGAAGGCTTGCCAAGTATTCTTGTCCTCCTGGATCTGAGCGCTGCCTTTGATACCGTTGACCACCCGATCTTCGTTGAGCCAGGAACCGATCCCAGAACCTGCTTGCTGTGAAGCAGCAGCGCTACTCACTGCACCACCGCGTCGTCCAAAGATGGATAGGTAGATGGTTATTCTTACAGCAGAAAAGAGAGAATATTAATACAAAAAGTACATACGCTGATGATGTACCTCATTCCCAAGTTTGTGTCCCCGTATCATAGCAAAGTACAAGTACTTATTTGCACATTCCATCAGCCACAATGCCTTTTAGTCGTTATTTTTTTCAACCTCACTTGGTTAAATACGAGCAAGATCTAGACCGGCTAATTTTAATTATTATTTAGCATGCACCCTTATCCAGTGCGTACAAAATCACACACGTACACCTTTTCAAAAAATAAATATACAAAATAATTACTACTGGTTGCACAAGATTGCAGTGGCAATGTGTTGTTGTCAGACCTGTGCAGATGTACAGACGTGTATTGAGTCTGTTCTGAAATGACGTGAGTGACTCTGTGGTCCTGATCTCTATTGGGATCTTATTATAACATGATGGGGCCAAGGTCGCGAATCAACGTGCCTTGGAACCCGGAGAGCAGAAGTGTGCTGTGACCAGACGACCGACCATAATTTGCTGAGCGGAGAGAGCGACAGGAGATGTAGGGAGAGATAGTGGCGCGGATATAAAATGGACCAGACAGGTGAAGACAGCGATGGGCAAGGATAATTTGAATTTGATACATGTAGCTACCAGCAGCCAGTGTAGAGAGCAACGTGGAGTTTCAACATTCCGCATCTCGTCAGCAGTCAAGCTTGCTTAACCCATTCCTGTTTCGCTCATTACCCATACTTGGGGTGGACAGCGGATTTCAAGTAACAGTGAACGCTTTGCATTATTTTCAAATCAGGCCATCTGAAAACAGCAGGATGCGTGCACCCATAAAATTCATCTCTCAGCCACTAGCAGTCCATCTATCTTACCAGAGATCTTGCCAAAGGGGTACACGCTCAGCGTGCTATGCAATTATCTGTTTTGAAGCAGTTTAGTCCCCATTTAGATTCACTATGCCTGTTGCGCTGTGACTAGCGTGCTATATTGTTTGCAGCACATGTTATTGTTCAAGAAATCACTTTTTTGGATACCTAGCATTTAGATTCTGCATTCCAAAGTACCTTACCGAATTATGAGATAGTGTAATACGCTGTTATGTATAATTCGGATTTGTACGAGACTACATCTTCCGGAACAGTGGGAGATGTACATCGGGATGAAGTAAGGTATAAATATATAGTGTATATTGAGGTAGACAAACAGTTATAGCTGCTGGAAGAAAAGATGGTCTTGAGTCTGGACGTTAACATAGGCAAGGAGTTCACAAGACATATAATATGAATAAAGGAGTGCTAAAATTTGAAGATAGCAGAGGAGAAAGAAAAACCTTCCACTGAGCAAAACCTCACCGGGGCCTCTGATATAAGGCCTTGGCTGCACTCGTGGATTGGGCAAGGAGCGAATTAGAGTGAAACAAGATGGCGGACGTGAGCAGGATCAAACCCATGGAGAATCATGATGCATGTAATGATGTAGGTTCTCACGGCTCGATGCATGATGATTGCTTCAAAAAGCTGCTCTCTCCGAACAGCCGCGTCGATCGCTCGCTCTCCCTTCATCGCAAGAGAAAGCAGCTTTTCGAAGCAATCATCAATCATGAAGAATGTTCTAAAAGTTGATCCTAAACTGAACTGGTTGCTAGTGGAGGGATCAGAGTATTGGCACTATGTGGTCTCGGATGTACAGGTGTATAACTTGGCTCACGATTTTTTTTTATGAATGCCATCTAAATATAATTTTTTAGAGATACAATAAGTATTTGAATGCAGGAATGTTTTTTGGGGTTTACAAGTCAACTTACGATTCAGCTATTTTGTCAATAGTGAAGTTATAACAGTGTCTAGCATTGTAAAGTCTCTACATGACAGTTATGTAATAAGCATCTCTGGTAGTTGGAGTTTTAAGAGCCAAACACAAATCAATGCTCAAAGTGGACTTCACATCACTAAAACATTCACCTGACCACAACTCTTACCCGTGATCTTTATTTAGTTTTTATACTAAAAACAAAGAAATCGCACATGAAGCGTACGGGATGAAAGTTCGTGTTCACTATATCCTAAGGAACGTACGAATTAATTGAGATATATGGCTCCATGTATTAAAAAAAAAACTTTATGGTAACTAATGATTAATTGCTTCCAAAAGCTGCTTTTTGGCGATAGCCGTGTTGAGCGCTCATCCTCTCTCCTTCGACACGACTCTCCCAAAGAGGAGCTTTTGGAAGCTATCACCATGCATCAAACGGTGAAAACCTACATGATGACAATTTATGATAAGTGCCTGTGTTTCTCCAGCACAATGAGCTCGGCTAAATAATTGCAACTAAGGCCATACAACTTGTAACAACTGACTGTTGATTCTTATATATCAAAGTGCTACGTGTGAGTCTCAATGGATGACACACTTATGTTAATTCACTGTTATTGTCTTGTGTTCACGTGCGTCCTGTTGCCTGTTATTCACTGCCAAACGTTTGGTTTATGCGTTTAATTGCAGGGCCCGTTTTTATGACGATATCTCAACTTTAGACTTTGTTCTGCAATTCTCCCGTGGCTTTCATCTCTAGCGCCAATAAATAAACCTTATCTTTACTGTTTGGAGCTGTTATAACAACCGCTTTGAATGATCTTTATATGTCGATACATGTTTTATGTTTTATGTTGATACAATAGTGTTTGCTGAGCAGACTGTTCCTCCGCGTGCTGGTATAATCTGATGGCTTCAACAGTATGCTGGTATAAAAAAAATATATCAAAGTGCTTTGCAGGATTGCAAGTTGAATAGTGACAAATTCCCCGTGTTGCCTAAACAGCCGGATGTTTAGGCTCCACGTGGAGAGAGAAAATATATATAACAACAAAAAATATTTGTACAATTTAAACACTAGATTCACCCGCAGTCATTTGTAGAGCCATATGTTTTAATTCACTGCTGAGCCCAGGCCTCCACGTGCTGCATTAGCAATGGCGGCTGTTTGACCAGAGTTCATCATACTCATCAATGCGAGTTGGTGAAGGAAGGAGGCCCCAGGACTGATTCAGGCATCAATTTTCACCAGTATTTGTTCTAACCGTCAAGTCTAACGTAGGTAACCATGTTCATAGCACGGTGTGCTAACCACGATGACACCGTTCCCCCATGTCAGTGTAAACCACACTACTGTTTGTTAATATTATGTCAATACAGCAAAAGTGAGTTCCTGCTCATATGGTAAATTTAGCAGTGCTTACCTTCTGTTTACCCGACTGAACCAGTGATGGAAAATCCACAGTCTTATGGCAGGATCAGTCTATCCATAGCACAACTGCTGTTGACTTCCCAACAAATTGGTACTTATTTTATCACCCCAGAGGAATGATATGCTGAGTCGGTCTCCAACCAGGATTTGAACACGGAACATTCCGATTGTGGGGCGGCACGGTGGCCCAGTGGGTAGCGCGGTTTTCGCCGGGCACTCCGGTTTCCTCCCAGAGTCCAAAAAAAATGCTGCTGCATAGGTTAATAGGTTTGCAGACTAAATTACCCTCAGTGCCCGGTGATGGACTGGCGTCCCATCGTGGGCATATCCCTGCCTTGCACCCTGTGTCTGCCGGGATAGGCTCCGGCCCACTGCGACCCTGTACAGGACTAAGCGGTTTCTGACAATGAGATGAGATGAGAAATTCCGATTGTAAACCACCTGGTCGATTACCAGTGTTCATTCGTTCATTCGTTAGCTTCTTCAGGGAACCATATCCTGCAGGACGTTAGTGACAATGGTCTTCCACAAGTGACTGCTCTTTGAACTGCAAAGAATGTCCATTGTTGATATGTTCATCTATCTCGAGAGACTCTTGACATACGTCAATCTCTGTCGTCCACGATCTCTCTTTCAGTCAACTTTTCGAGTTATCACCAGATTTTCAATTTCCTGTTTCCTCATAATATGCCCGAGAAACTTCATATGTCTCCTTCTGATGTCATTCAGCACCTTCTTTCGACATCCCATTCGTGACAACATGTCTTCACTGGAGGTGTGATTTGTCCAAGATACCTTCAAGATGCGTCCAAAGAACCACATTTCCGTTGCTTCAATTCTCTCTTCTACACTTGGTCAAATTGCCCAACATTCTGATGCGCACGTGAAAACTGGTAGAACGTAACAATGGAGAAATCTTAGTTTCGTCTCATCTCATCTCATTGTCAGAAATCGCTTATGTTCTGTACAGTAAGCTAGAGTCTATCCCGGCAGACACAGAGCGCAAGGCAAGGATATACCCAACATGAGATGCTAGTCCATCACCGGGCACTGCAGGCAATTTAGTCTGCAAGCCAATTAAGCTATGCAGCAGCATGTTTTTGGACTGTGGAAGGAAACCAGAGTGCCCGGCGAAAACCCACGTGGACACAGGGAGAACATGCAAACTCCACACAGAAAGGCACCCGAGCCGAGATTCTGATCAGGGAACTTCTTGCTGTGAGGCGACAGCGCTACCCACTGGGCCACCGTGCCGCCCCTCTTAGTTTCGTCACCCCACTTAATCCTACACACAGGGTCGCGGGAGGGCCGCAGCCTATCCCGGCAAACAGAGGGCGCACGGTGGGAGTACACCCAGTGTTGCGTTCTGCATATGATTAGCTTGTACTGTAAATGTCCAATCTAGCCACGTTAAGCAGAAATAACGTAAAGTATTCTTGATCGTGCCTTTCCCGAAACAAAATGTTTCAAATCGCGTATCTAAATTATATCGTAAAAAATCACCCCACTCGACATTACGGCAAGCTTTACTATTACTACAAAAAAAACAAGACATTTCACATCGATGTTTGCTGCAAAGACCACACTCTGCGGGCCTCTTTGGGAGCATCCCCATAGCTCAAGGCTTGCCAAACAGACATATGGCTATAAAACCCCTATTACACATCAGAAAGACAAGATTTAAACTATTGTAACCTGATTTATAGCCAGATATCTTCAAAGAGACAAGATTGATAACATTGCCATGTGGACTGGACAGCACAGCACAGTCAAAGGGGCTGCTCATGGCTTATGCTAGCCAGGTTAGCAGATTGCACAATTAGAATATATGAGGCTTTCACCTGCTTTTAAAAACCACCTGCGGCATATTGTTGTTACTGTAATGGGCACGTGCTCGCGTGCCAAAAAAATGAAGGGAGAGTTGGAGTGGTATATAACACTAGAAATAAGACTCGTTTTGTATAATTAGTGCGATTAAAATGTTTAATACAGTGCTCTAAAATTTAGACTGACTATTGGTCTGGAATTACATTCAACTGACAATCCATTTTCTTTTAATGCATTTATGGAGTGTATGGTGCCAGATTTTATATCTTTTTTTATATTAGTGATATAAATATATTATTAATGTGGCTACTGAACTTTGCATTGTGGGGCCAATGCCAAACACAAACAACATTAGCACGCGCATTTTGCATAAACTGTAATGTGTACGGTTATTGATTTATATGACAGTATATAGGGTTTTTGCTTGGAAAATGGAATGTAGAAGAACAACATGATTAAGGCAGCGCGGACCGTCACCCACTCCAATGTTAGTACGCGTAGGTATGTCTCATCTCTGCATCAGTGTTATCATCACTTCAGATGTCCTGATGAGATATTTAAGGACTTGCATTCCGTTGCGAAGCCACCGACCTGCGTTCAATTACTGGCCGTGTACAACACCAACAGCCAGTGATGTAAAAACCAATCTTTCCCCACCGACCACTTCCAGCGAACAGCATGGGTGAAGTATGGTCATGCATACCCCACGCCTTAAAATGGCCTGAGAAGGTTTTCAGATAGCAATAGAGTGAAAGCTATCGATAAACTATTGCCAATATTTTTTGGCTTAAAAAAAATACAGCAGATGTAAAATGCTACATTTTCAATGTAATCATTCACGACATGGTAATTACATGGCTGTATGACAAAGCACATTCAGTGACAAGGTCACTGTCAATTCTCGCTTAATCCTGTACAGAGTCGAGCCCATCCCGGCAGAGCCTATCCCGGCAAACAGAGGTCGGAAGACGGGGCTATACCCAGGATGTGACACCAGTACATCACAGGGGCCTTTTGGGGGGGCAATTTACTCAGCAGGCCAATTAACCTAGAAAGCAGCGTGTCAATGGACAGTGGGAGTAAACCGGCGTACCCGGCGAAAACCCGCGTGGACACGGCGAGAGAGAGCACTCAAACTCCACACAGAAAGGAACCCGAGCCGGAAATCGAACCCGAGGCACTCTTCCCGAGGCAACAGCGCTTCATTCACTGCACTATCCCGCCACCCTCAGTGACATAGACAATCGGTAATTATTAAATTTCATGTAGTCCTCAGTTATTTAGTGTCCCACTGACCTCCGAACGTATATTCAAACACCCTGACATCCCAATACTATGGGTGTACGCCATCCATCACAATTGACAAGTGCTCATACAAAACAGCGATTGTGATGAACACGCCCAACGGCACAGCACCGTGATCTCTCTCCATCATTTAGTGCGAGACTACAGCAAGACTCTCTAAGGGAAACATATCTGGAGAAAACGTGCACATCTTAATGAAGGCTAGGTTATTTACAATGGTCAGTGTCATAATCTTTCAAAATATGAAGCCGTTTTGATATTGCTGGGGGAACATAAAGTAGGCACTTAAGAAATAATGGATGGAAAAATCTGAAATTTTGGCCGCAGATGTTTTACAACAGCTCTGGGCACAGCCTTACAACCTCCCGGCCATATTGTCTTCCGATCACTTAATTACACTTAGCCTCTGAATGGGAGAGCAATGGACAACACAATCTCATCTTTATGCCTGTCCTTGCACACGTCGTACTTAAGCACCAATGGAATATGTTCCTGTCGATATGCTACCGCGAGGACTGTTAGAGGTGAACACATTTTAACAGCGTCGGCGACTACAGTCCACATTTTTAAAGACAGTCTCGCTGGTATTGACTCTACATACTCAGTTGATTAATGCTTTCCAATCCGGTCCTTTCGGAACGTGCCGTGTCGAGCGTCCCTCCTCTCTTCTTCGCGACGTTTCGCAACCGCGGAGGAGAGACGGAGGGGGGGCGCTCGACACGGCTTCCAGGAGGGAATAGCTTTGGGAAAGCAATCATCACGCATCGAGCCGTGAAAACCTCCAACACAGCACGTCTTACTTTTGTTGTCCTCTGGACCTACTTCAATGCACTACGATTGCATTGCGCTTCCCAAACTAGACATTTCTGTCGTATGCAGTCATACCATTTAATAGATATGAAATGGGCATGACTGTGCCACAACGCAGCTGTGTAAGCATGTTAGGAAACACTCTTCCCTTAACTATTGCGTACCGTGATTATGGTGTACGTGCCACATTCTGCTCTCAACTCGTTATTTTATAAAACTGCTCCGGTTGCAACACGCGGGATAATAGCGGTATTAATTGGCTGAGCTGTGTCGTTTCGCTATTAATGCGCGGCTAATTTTGTCACAACACTTGCACCAATGTATGGCAGCTCGTGACCGAGAGTTGTTGTGATGAAAGGCTGACACCCAACCCCGTATCGAGACCATCATCCTCAGCAGTCACTAATACCCCCTTAAAGACTGACTTGGCTGCCAACACACTTCGTCTGCAGCTCAATCACTCCCGACACTGCAGCAGCGCATTGGTTCGGAGCCACGTGTTCACTTGATTAATTTCAGGGCCTTTATGTGCGTGGCACACGCGGTGTGTGGCGAACGTTTCATCCACGTCAGCCCACCGTTAATGACAAGAGCTGCATTTCCATTGCGCGTGTACCAATCGCCTTCATCACAGAATCCCGTTTTAAAACTCTGCATAACACTCACTTGTTCTTCGTTGAACACTCTCCAAAGACATTTAAGCACGTGTATGCGTGTACTCGTTTAGTCAATACTTGTATAAGTTTGTGCTGTTAACCTTTAACCTGCTAGGCACGCACTCACAGTACTCGTCATATTAAGATAACGCAACTAGCCATATTTATGTAAACATGTATTCAGTGTCACCACCCACTCAATCCTGTACAGGGTCGCGGAGTGAGCCATTGCCATTGCCTATCCTGGAAAATACAGGGCACGAGGCAGGGATAAACCCATATTGGGATGGCAGTCCTTTGCTGGACGCCAGGAGGCAGTTAGTCAACAGGCCAATTAACGTGGACAGCATATCATGGGACTATGACAGGGCATTATAGTACCCAGCGAAAACTCACGCGGACACGGAGATAAAAGCAAAACTCCACACAGAAAGCCACCCGAGCCAGGAATCGAACCAGGGCGTTCCAGTCGTTCATTATATTGCAAGCATGATGTCGTTTGATAAGGTCACAGTTAAGGCCACGGGCTTGATATCGTGGTCAGTGAATTTAGATTGAGTGGTTGTCGAAGTCGTTGTGCAGCTGTATACATTGTGGCAATGCACTCAGTGCGTACCTTTCAGAATTACTGAGAGATGGTCGCATCGCCCATGATGTCATGGGGTTAATAATACATTGATAGGGTGTAATTGAATAATCTGCTTCTCGAAACGTTTGAACTATCAATGGCATCTTTGACAGTGAAACCAGTGTGGTGAATGTTTCACTAAAATAACACTCCCATTCATGGGGTGGACCCTTTCCAACGCAAAAATAAGATTTCAAAAGTGATGTCAAGAAGTCACTTCGCATATATTTCAGCTGCCAAGTTTTTGCCTATGCATTTTATTTTGGCTGACTGTTCTCAAATACTTTGAAGAGAGACTCCTCCTCTAACCAGTTTATATATCAGTGAACAAACTGGGCAGGAGAACAATTTTTCATGAAAATAGATATCCCCACATGCGCTCAAAATCGACAGATCACTCACCAGCAAACCACTAGGGCTGGGATGACTGATAAAAGCAATCATATAGATATCATCTGTTCAGACAGAGAACACGCAAAACACCCACCATGCCACTATCACAAACGAGCTCTTTTTCACCTTAAGCATATTACATTGGAAGCAATTGATGAAAAAAAACAGGCAGCCACTCTGGAGAACTGAAGCAAAAATTCGAGTAGATGTTATCAATGCCTGTTTATATTTCAACGTCTAAACAGGACAAACATGTAAAAACTTATTTAAACCTTTTTGCATTCAGTGTAGGGCGGCGCGGTGGCCCAGTGGTTAGCGCTGTCGCCTCACAGCAAGAAGGGCCCGGGTTCGAATCTCTCGGCTCGGGTGCCTTTCTGTGTGGAGTTTGCATGCTCTCCCCGTGTCCGCGTGGGTTTTCGCCGGGCACTCCGGTTTCCTCCCACAGTCCAAAAGCATGCTCCTGGATAGGTTGATTGGCTCGCAGGCTAAATTGCCCCGCAGTGCCCGGCGATGGACTGGCGTCCCATCGTCGGTATATCCTTGCCTTGCGCCCTGTGTCTGCCGGGATAGGCTCCGGCTTCACCGTGACCCTGTATAGGATTAAGCGGTTTCAGACAATGAGATGAGATGAGGCATTCAGTGTAACGTCTTGCTGAGATTTTTGCATGTATTTGGCCATGAATTAAAAAAGGATGCCATGAAATAAACGCATCGCTGTTTCTCAGACGTAGGCAAATCATTTCACAATGTATTTTACAAGCACGGGCATGTAGTGAATGAACACTGTTAATATTCTCGATCCGTTCCAATATGGGTTTAGATGCGGCTATAGTACTAAAACTGCTCTGGTCAAAATAGTTAATGACTTACTCGTTCCTGCTGATGAAGGTCTGTCAAGTATTCTTGTCCTCCTGGACCTGAGAGCAGCTGTTGATACCTTTCACCACCAAACCTTACTTGAGCGACTGGAGGGCATAGAGGTCTCTGGCTATGCCCTGCACTGGCTGAGCGCCTACTTCTCTGACCGAAAACAAGTTCGTCTGCCTTGAAGGATGTAACTCAGAGATCCATCCCGTTTTGTCGGTGTTCCTCAGGGCTCAGTCCTCGGCCCATTGCTCTTCAGCATCTACACAAAACCACTTGGCCATGATCCTGCAATGCCTCAAACTAAGCTACCATTGCTATACCGATGACCTCCAAATCTATATGCCCGCAAAACACCCATCAATGCGTCTGGTCTTTGCATGTCAGCCTCGCTGTCAACTGTGATGACCTGGCTCAATTCACATTTCTCATAACTAAATGGCGACTGAAGAAAAGTTTTCTTTTCAGAACTCCTTACCAATTGCCAAAGGCTGAATCTGTCCATTTGATGCTTGACGACCAGACCATGGAAGTTACTAAGGCAGTCCAGAGACTAGGAGTGATTTTGACTCCTCACTCGCCTTCAAGACACACATCAATAAGGTGACCAAGGTAGCCTATTTTCATCTCAGAAATATAAGCAGACTGTGCAACATCCTGTCAGCCTCCAACGCTGAGAAGCTAATCCACATTTTCATCTTTTCACGAATCGGTTAAAGCAATGCACTACGTTTGGCATCCCTGCCTACCTTATAAGCCGTCTCGGACGTGTGCAGAAGGCGGTTGCTAGCGTCCTCACCTGTACTCCCATCCACGATCACATATCCCTAGTGATGGCGTCTCTCTGCTGGTTACCTGTTAAAGACAGGACTGAATTCAAGACCATCCTTCTTACCTACAAGGCTCTCAATGGCGCTGCTCCGACATACATCCGTGACCTACTTCAGGCACCCTCCTCAAAACAACTTCGATCCTGCAATACGGGTTTGCCGCATGTGCTCAGATCGCGCCTCCATTTGATGAGTTACAGAGCCTTCTCGCGCGCCGCTCCTAGACTCTGTAACTCCCTCCTATTGGAAGTTCGGTCAGCTGAGTCCCTGGGCATATTCAAATCCCGTCTCGAGACTCACTTGTTCCGTAAGGCATTGAAATCCTCTAACTAGGACTGTTGATGCGGCTCACTGCTGTGTGCTTGAATGTTCCTAAGAAGGTCCTGTGCCTGCTCAGGAACATTTCTTTCTTCATGTATTTATTTTACAATTATATATTTTTTTTTAATTTGATGTCATTCATTGATGTATAGTCATTATTTTACTTAATTGATTTATTCTGATATTGTTGACATACCGTTCTCTCCACATCTCTGTGCCTCGCTTTGTGACCCTCGGATAAAAGACGCTTTTGAAATGCAATTGTTATTATTAGATTTTTTTTACTAAAAGTGCATCCACTTATATAGCATCATATGTTCTAGATTAGAATTTAAGATGCTAACTTTTCTCTGGTTGGTGAAGCTGATCAGTCAGTCTTTTTTATTTAAGCTGGACGGAGCCGTTGAGCTATATAGCGCTTTTTAACAGTTGTCCTGCGGAAAGCAGTAAGCAGTTAATAGATTACATGGGCTATACACAGGATTGGACACCAGTCCATCATAGGACATCGGGGGGCAATTTGGTCTGGCGAATTAACCTTGGCAGCATGTCTTTGGAATGTGGAAGTAAACCAGAGTACCCAGAACAAATAAAAGCCCGCACGGCCACGGGGAAAACGTGCAAACTGCACACAGAAATGCACCTCAGCTCGTAATCAAACCTGGCCGATTCTTGCGGTGAGGTGGCAGCGCTGATCACTGCGCCACCGCACCGCCCTGGGTGCGCGGGCCATGGCTTTTTTGCTACTGGTATTATCAGTAGATGAACATCAAGCGCGTGTCACCCAGTTCACATGTCAGTGCTCTAACCACTGCGCCACCGTTCCACGCATCAATGCGTTGTAAAACATTTTAATCCGCTGTTGACTTTTCCTGGTATTTTTGTCTCCAATTAATGGTTTTTGATAGGCAAATCAAATACATTAAAACGGTTCCCTATCTCGAGCTGGCTTGCAACTCTGTCAAATTGACAGCCAAAAAGTAAATTGCATGTAAATCATCAGCTGCTGAATATATTGCCCTTGACCTAGATGGCTGTCACATGTGCCAAACAGATGATCTAAATGAGATGACGACATGTGGGTTCTATACAGTACTCGGGGTAGTGGTTACATTAGCGGATAATATAAAGATTTTCCAAATGCCCGATCCAAAATGTTAATCAGATACATCTCTTTCAGAGTGTTGGCATGTGCTAATAGAGTAAATGTGTAATGTTGCAAAACAAACCAATAACAAAGAACGTGAAGGCATGTGTTAGTTAGGGGACATATAGACCCAGGCAGACATGCATACAGTACATGTAAAACAAGTAGAATCTCTTTCATTTGTCAACTTCTCATAGCTTTTATATATACTGCACCAGTCATTATCATTATCCGCTTAATCCTGTACAGGGTAACGGTGAGACAAAGACTATCCAGACAAACAAAGGGTGCAAAGCAGGACTATACCCATCATATAACGCCAGTCCATAGCAGTATACACACTAAATATATTTTTTAGAAAAAGATACTGCACGTTAATTCCCATTCTTGCAAAAAAATGTCAAAGAGTCTTTATATAAACCTCGTGTTCTCTCTCTGAGAACTGCTTCATGGGGAGATCAACAGTGATTGTCCTATGAATAGACTGGCGCCTGCCATAGAATGGTCGAATTTCCTGCACTGGCTCATGGTTATGAACAGGAGACAAGCACCACCTCCATACACAATTGAGCAAGAAATAAATCTGACTTTCTACCTTACACCAGTGAGCTACATATGCCGATGAAATTGTTGAACAAGAAATAATATTATTGTTGAAATAGTGCGTTCCTGTATTTAAATTTTAAAAGAGACGACAACTGCGTTTAAAAATAAATTATTATTACAGGGTCTCAATGATGTACAAATGTGCTCGGGCACACGTGGACATTGATGTCAAGTGAGACGAGCTTGGGCGGCGCCGTGGCCCAGTGGGTAGCGCTGTCGCCTCACAGCAAGAAGGTCCCGGGTTCGAATCTCGGCTCGGGTGCCTTTCTGTGTGGAGTTTGCATGTTCTCCCCATATCCGCTTTGGTTTTCGCCGGGCACTCCGGTTTCCTCCCACAGTCCAAAAAACATGCTGCTGCATCGGTGAAATTGGCTCGCAGACTAAATTACCCGCAGTGCCCGGTGATGAAGTGGCGTCCCATCGTGGGCATATCCCTGCCTTGCGCCCTGTGTCTGCCGGGATAGGCTCCGGCTGACCGCGACCCTGTACAGGACTAAGGTGGTTTCTGACAATGAGACGAGCATGAG
>JAZEWT010000001.1:41710425-41730969 GCA_036362905.1 Mordacia mordax
CGTCGGGTGTATTCCTGCCTTACGCCCTGTGTTTCCGGGATAGGCTCCGGCTCACCGTGACCCTATATAGGATTAAACGGTTTCAGATAATGAGATGAGACGTTTGACTCGCGGGCAGTAGTTCAAGGTTTGTGACACCACCGTGTGAACAAACGCAGGTGCGAGAGGGTGGTGTTGAATGATCAAAGCCTATGATCTATAAGAAATAAGCATACCCCGTCTCACGCATGCCTCATTTATAGAGGGACATTATATGCCTGTACAGCGATAGCGAGAAGGTAAAATGTCTCCACGCCTAGCAGTGGAGATGACCAATGTTCAACACTTGTGTGAACATCGAGCCATATAACCAGTTGATTTTGCTTGAGATTACCGTCAATAGTACTCAGGCGTTCAATAAAAACTGGGGTTTTTTTCTTACCAGTTTCTATAATAACGTTCACACAGAGACCCCTATTCATGAGTTCATTTTAGAACAAAAATTCACAATTGCTGTGCGATTCATGCGTTCTCTGAAGACAAGGCTCAAATAAAAGAAAACCGTTAAAGACTGATTCATCTCGGGCGGGGGCACGTTTACTAGAACGCGTTGTCTGATATTCACCAAGTGAAACGCTACAGGCTCACCCAGAGAATATTGTAGAGTAGCCCCCGGCTGTAGGGCCAGAGGCAAGCCAAGATGCCAGTGGCGTGACCCAGCGTTATGACGTATAATCCAGGACCCAGGAGTACCGACAGCAGGTGGGTAGGGCTAATTGGGCCCACGTGGCATTGGGATCATTGATGGTGATGATTTCATGATTACAGTATCGATTACGGCAATGGTGATGGTATTTGGGGGTAAATTGTTGGTGATAGTGTTTTCGTAATGGTGATTGTGATGCGATGGTGGAGATGATAGCTGTGTTTGGTTGTGGTTTGATATCTGCAATATGATGGAAGATGTGCTGCACAAGGAGCCCAGTGGCAGATGTATTAACAATGTTGAATTTGGATTCTGAACACTACTTTAGCTTCGCATTTTTCAAAAATGCAACGACTACTTTATTAGTTGTGCATAATTTACATTATTGGAGATACAAAGGTGGTTGGGTTATCGACTGAATCAATTCACAATGTTCAGGCAGATTTAAATGTCTAGTTGTTATTTAGCAATATTTTGAATCAAGTCTATTTCAAGGAGCGCTATTACATCGTGTACAATACACAAAACAAGATTAAAACACATACATTAAAATTACTTGTACTATGAATAATTATTTTTTTAAATCACGGATCACATTGTGCATAGATAGGCATCACACATTTAGCATTCCAGACAATAAAAAACTTACATCTTTGATTATAAATTAAGAAAATTTTAAGCGGTTTTGTTTAGCACATATTCAATCTTTTAAATTATCCAGGAGGGAATATGAGATGAAAAGGGAATAATTTATAAATTGCGTCAGAGAAGTCTGAGAAAGTATGAAGACGCGTGAAATATTAAATGTCTTAAATGGCACGGTTTCCTTGAGGAATAAACACACAATATGGCTCGTAAAATGCCTGAGTACTCTGTTCACAGGCAAACACAATGGATATTCACACTGCAGCCATTGTCTCATCACCATTAAGTAAATATTGACCCAATAATAAGGGAATGAACTGTATAAAAAAAACATTCCAACAGTTATCTTGAACTCACAGCATTTTATAAAAGGCCCGTTAATAGAGACCCAAAAGAATTCTGCTCAGAATCAAAACCGGCATTTGTCACCAACATTGCCAAAGAGATGACAAAACTCATCATAAATGAAAACCAAGTCGGTCAACATCAATAATTTAGCTCAGGATGCACGAGAAGCTAGACTAGTTCGAAGCAACATATTCAAATTCCTAGAGAAGGAAAGTGATGAAAAGAATGTAACCAGTGAAAAGAATGTATTGACTTGCAATGCAATAGTACTCCAATAGTGGAGGTCAAAGTGATAAGTTGGGGGGGAGGGGAAAGCTCTCTTAAAGCACGATGAAGAACAGGATGGATATGAGAAACGAGGACATTCGCACACAAACAATAGAATAGATGGAACGCCTGCAAAGCCATTAAGAAAATAATGAGAATGGACATCAGAGATAACAAACACAATGGGAACATAAATGCAGCACAAAATGTGTTGATCGTCAGGTGTAAACACTGCATTTTGACTGTTGAAATGTGAAGCTCCTCGGCCAGATGGGTTAACTATGGACATTATCAATGATAGGCACTGGCTGTTGAGAAAGACAATGCTTACCTGTGGACTAAAGGTTTACATCGAAATTAAATGTATCGGTTGAAGAGTGACGAACCTGTGTTATCTTTTTAAAGGTAGTCAAAACCAATTTGAAGAATTGCAGAGCCACAAGCCCTCCTATAACATACATTTTAATTGTTTACATGCATTATGCGTAACAGAGTAATCGGTGTTGTGGAGGCCAAACAGCCACGTAAGCAACGTCGATTAAGAAACAAGTTTTATTTTCTAAGCTTGACCATACGTATAATGTGCGATCAATTAGAATCCAGAAATATATATATATCAGCGAATACTTCATCTCAATATACAGAGATTGCAGATGTCAGTTGTCTTTGCTATTATGCATAACTTTACCAAGTCCAAATAAACCGTGAAAGGGTCTGCATTCTGCATTTTCAAGGTCTTTGCTCCAATCAGTGAAGAGCTCCAGTGCATAGCAATTCCTGTCACGCATGAGATAAGCAGACGAACAAACATATATGCTTTTCCAGGTTTAATTTGCTGACATTCATCCAAAAGAAGGTAGACAAACATTAACTTACAGCTACCAAATGTCCCAATTAGGCTGGGACCATCTCAGTTTCAGGCATGCAACTGAGGTCTCCTGAAACATTTGGCAAAAGCAGGATTTTGCCTGACTTTAACATGTTTGGCTTCTCGTTCAACTTATGATATGAACACAAAGCAGGGTCACCTGAGCTGCGGGTTTGGTAGAGACGCAGAAAAACCTTGTGGACAGTGTCTGGGGCCAACATCAGAAGGGGAGACGCGGCCGCTCACCGTGCAGTGGTCTGTCCTAATGACTGAATGGGCTTGGCAAAGTTAGAGAGTGCAGGAATGAAAGAGAGAGAGGGAAGCTGCCAGCTTACGACGTGTTCCCGTTGAGCCTCCCAAACCCTTCAAAGCGTTATAGTGAATGTACTGGTGTAGGTGTCCTACGATATACTGGCGTCATATCCTGGGTATTCCTCCGCCTTGCATCCTCTGTCGGCCGGGATAGGCTCCATGATCCTGTACAGGATTAAGCGGCTATTTAAAATGCATGAGGGCGGCACGGTGGCCCAGTGGGTAGCGCTGTCGCCTCACAGTAAGAAGGTCCCGGGTTCGAATCTCGGCTCGGGGTGCCTTTCTGTGTGGAGTTTGCATGTTCTCCCCGTGTCTGCGTGGGTTTTCGCTGGGTGCTCCGGTTTCCCGCCACAGTCCAAAAAACATGCTGCTGCATCGGTTGATTGGCTTGCAGACTAAATTTCCCGCAGTGCCCGATGATGGACTGGCGTCCCATCGCGGGTATATCCCTGCCTTGCGCCCTGTGTCCACCGGGATAGGCTCCGGCTCACCGCGACCCTGTACAGGACTAAGCGATTTCTGACAACGAGATGAGATGAGATGAAAATGAATGATATAGGTTTTCACGGGCTCACTGTATGAGCATTTCTTTCTAAAGCCGTTCTTTCGGTCTCGCCGTGTCGAACATTCTCCATCTCTCATACGCGACGTTGCGACTCCCACTTTGGAGGCATATTGAAGCGCCTGACGTTGCCTCCATCGTGGTAGGTGAAACGTCGCGACGGAGAGAGGGGGGATGCTCGACACGGCTGTAACGAAAGAACAGCTGCGGAGAGCAATTGTTTTGTATTCAGTGCCCTTTGCAAATCAAGAGAGGTGAGGAATGGCATGACGCCTCCTGCAAGGGCTCCGATCTTTTATACGACCCCGGGAGGGAAGAGAATTCTCATCTCATTGTCTGAAACCGCTTAGTCCTATACAGGGTCACGGTGAGCCGGAGCCTATCCCGGCAGACACAGGGCGCAAGGCAGGGATACACCCACGATGGGACGCCAGTCCATCGCCGGGCACTGCGGGGCAATTTAGCCTGCGAGCCAATTAACCTACGCAGCAGCATGCTTTTGGACTGTGGGAGGAAACCGGAGTGCCCGGCGAAAACCCACGCGGACACGGGGAGAGCATGATTTACGTTGGAAAGACCCATTGAGCTTTGTCGCTCTTTTGAACAGTTGTCCAGCGGGGAGGGGTAAGCAATTTACAATATCTCAGGATTACTGCGGACGATTTAGTCAGGACGATGATTAGCCGGGCAACATGTCTTTGGACTGTGGGTGGTGAGGGGTGGGAGAGAACCAAACTACCTGGCGAAACCCCACGAGGACGTGGGGAGAGAAAACACAAACTTTAAACAGAAAGGCACCCGTGCTGGGTATCGAACCCGACTCGGCCTTCTTGCTATGAGGTTGAGTCGAGGCCACACAGCCTGTGGCCTAGTGAACGCTCGAGAAACCAGACTATGTCACTGTATTATCGTGAGTGAAAGCAATCAAGATGTTTATAAATGCGAAACTAACCCAATCTAATTAACTATCCCTCAAAGCGGTCAATATTTATGATGTAAAAACTGCTTTCATGTGAATGGCTGCTGGATTGAAAGATCACAGTAATGTGATAAGCATGCGATGTGCTGTATGTACAGATCTCAATTCTTTTAGCTCTACTTCCGACGTTGAAATAATAACAATTTGTGTTGCAAATCATGTATAGTCGCACGGTGGCCCAGTGTGTAGTGCTGTCGCCTCACAGCAAGAACGGCACGGGTTCGAATCTCGGTTCGGGTGCCTTTCTGTGTGGAGTTTGCGAGTTCTCTCCCCGCGTACGCGTGGGTTTTCGCCGAGCACTCCAGTTTCCTGCAACATGCTGCTGCATAGGTTAATTGGCTTGCAGACTAAACTGCCGTCAATGCCCGGTGATGGACTGGCGTCCCATCGTGGGTATATCCCTGCCTTGCGCCTTGTGTCTGCCGGGATAGACTCCGGCTCACCGCGACCCTATACAGGATTAAGCGGTTCTGACAATTAGATGAGATTATCATGTATAGTCCCTTCTCTTTTGCTTTTGATGCTTATATAGTTTAAGCAGACATATGGTTTAAACAGTGATATGAACAAATCATGTTTGGCAAATTTGATTGGATCTTAATTGAAAAAAACGCACGGTACTGTATTAGGAAATCATTTCCAAAATCACCAAAATAGAGATTTTTTTACAGCAACAAAAATTAAACGTCCCTTCATTTTTCAAATTCTGATGTGGCTCTAATGTTCGTTTTAAAAAGGTTATTTAATTTTATGTTCTTTACGTCAAGCAGTGCGCACATCAATGCATAAAAAACAGACACCTCTAAATATATAAATAATTTGGGCCTTTTCGTACTTCATCAGTTTTTTTAAGCATGGCTTTAAGGGCGTATTTCATTTTTCCATGCCATACACTAACATTTAAATGTCCTCTATGCGTAGAGCTTTGCATCAATATTTACCATGAAGACATTCTTGTTATAGTAAATCATTCATGATGGGAGAAGATAAAGACCAATATTGTAAGGAAAACCAAATTATTACCCACACAGTCTGCCGTATTTGCATAACCCAACAGAACACACCGTCCCGGAAACTAATCAGTCCCCCTTAATATGGCAATAGCATCTTGATAGATTGACCAGATGAGCTGTTGGCTTGGCATCAGCCCTGCCAATGCAGATTCACAACTAAATTTAGCTTTAATTAACAGCAGCTGTTTGGTTTGCTTTTACCGGTTTCATTAGGATTCAAAGTTATCATTCAGGGAGCCTTAGCTTACATGTTGACCTACTTTAAAGAGCAGATGTTACAAGCCTACCATGCAAGTTCTTTTTGCCGCCTCAAAAATAAATAGTCCACAAGTTTTAACATGCAACTTTAAAATAAATTGGAGCGAGGGGGTTGCAATGAACAGTGCATTTAAACAAAATTCCCAACCCAACTTGTCTGAAAGAACCATATTTTGGATCACCGCATGACTACCTTCCTCTCGCCGCCCTGTGGTTGCCTCACACCTCAATAACGATGTAAGTCACCCTGGATAATGGCGTCTGCTAAATAATAATAATTAATACAAATAGATGACTGTGCGTGGAGAAGGTCACCAACAGCAGCCTCCACTGTGAGCCCCGAGGAACTGGCCATGATTCGAATGTAGCGCTCAGCAACAATTCTCATGGAAGTCTCTGAGAGGTAGGAACGTGTCCCAGACTCAAGGGCACTGGAATTAGCAGAGGCAGCTGAGAAGGAGTAATTAAAAATGCAGCATTGACAGTCTGCAGCCAGAGATGAAGACTTGCTCAATTGAACAGGGTGGCTTCAACGTGTCCGTAGCAGAAGTCACGCACGATCAATATGAACTAAATGGAGGAAACGCAATGACAAATTGCAAGCACAAATATTATCATGTGTAAACGTACGCACACATTATTACTTTCGGTGGACATGCAAGAACCTTTAACAGCAATGTGTCAACAAAATTCCACTGCCATGCGCTGTATTTATTAAAATGTAGTATGGGAATTACAGCAAAACAAACGAACGCACAATGGCTCACTAGCCCATTGGCACACGGACCCTGTGTATGTGGTCGTTGATGGGCATAGCTTGTGCTATTCAGCACATTTTAGAAATTGTAATTTAAAAAAACGACGCTTATGAATTCATTTCAAACGAAATTGTCCAGGGCTGAGCTCCAGAAACTATCAATCCTGGAGAGGACATGGGTCTCGAGGGTTTTTGCTACCCCAAAAAAATGAGGATTTCTGTGATACTGGAATTTTACACTTCCACGTGTTACAATTCAAGAAACATCGTTTAATGTAATAATGTTGTAAATAGAGCTACAAGATAATGTACAGTATTGTACCTTGTAAAGGTGTTTCTACAAATGTATTAACCACATGCATTGATTTTTAAACATGTATCATACATCTTAGAGCGTAAAATTCAGATAACGTCTAATAGAACCAAACAATTTTAATAAGACACTGTCAAAGAGAATTATATTTTACAACAATCAGCAGATTTACTGATGTAAGTTTTCACGGCTCGATGCGTGATGATTGCTTCCAAAAGCTGACTCTTTCGGGATAGCGCTCGACACGGCTTTTGAAAGCAATCATCAATCAGCAGGTACCAAATGTTTTCATTTGAGAAGCCCATGTTTTCAACCTAACATTAAGGAATGTGCTCTTCGAGAAGAAAATATGGATACAGTGCCCTTTAAAAAAACGTCTCTGCTTCCCCCTGAGGTTCGGTGCTATTAAGCAGTTATAACAGAGTGACCGCTTTAATTGAAAGCTGGCCCCTTGAAAACATCCAAAGAGAAATCAATTAGGATATGCAGGCCTCTGTTTCCTTTACCAGAGAAAACGAAATGTCAATTAACTCTCATCTAATCTGATGCTGCCGCACAGTCTGGTTAATTAAATTAATATATGCAGATCCTCCAGAGCTAAATGATTTTGTTGCTTAAATATTTCATTGTAATCTGTAATTTGGATGATAATTAGGGCTCCCAGATGACATGAGCACAGATTATTGGTAACTATTTTGAATATATCTCCTGTTTACTACATCAATAATTTATGATAACCCACTTCATATGCAAGGTTTAGATGTCCAAAGAATGCAAAAAAGATGGTATAACAGCTGCAAAGTAAATGCATTAAAAGTGTACATTAAAAAGTAAGTCGGGAAGACGTTTGTTATAAAAGGGTTTAAATTAAAAACACAGGAACAATTACGACCTAATTTTGTTTTAAGGCCTTTTGGTCCTATCAGTCTTGGTTGCTGCATACTATATACTAAATACTCTCATGGTTATTTTAAAGAGCAAAGTGCCTCATTATGAACAGATGGGTTATGAGGCAATGGCTTTTTATTTTGCATTCCGTGTAAGACCTCATCATCATCACCATCATCCCAGAGTCTGACTTAATAACAAAATACTTTACATCAATGTCAAGAATTATGCCGATTTTCGCAGTGTACATTTATAGTAAGCAATGCGGAAGAAATGCATCAACATGAACTGTATTTGGACCTCCAGTTGAAAATATACCGAGATAAACACTGAAATGCAAACATTTTATCTCATTTTTTTTATGTGGGTTGGTTATTAAAATCCGAACGTTTAGAAATATATAATTGCTCCAAAAAAGTTTCACTAAAAAATACCTGCGATCAGATACAATATTCCCTACGCGCTGACACTGCGAGGCCTGCGGTGCATTGCCTCATTATGACATTGAAGCATTGTGCGTAAAATTACTCTGAAAACTCCGTGACAGATTGTCTAATTAATTACATGAACAAAACCAAATCATCCGGCTACTCGCCGCGCTTTTATTAAACTGATCAGTTAATTTTCGGCCAGAAACAAGATGTTTTTTTTTGCTTGCAAAGCCCGAGATGTAAACCTTGTGTAATGAGCTTGCCCTGGGCATGTATGCCGCAGCGACTTCATTGTTCGGAGGCGAGAGTGGCATTCCACGCTGTATGGCATATGGCCGTGCTGATAACGCACACGCAGAAAAGCAAATGCGCGCCCGCTATATTCCGCACATCTTTGTTGTCTTGCATGCAGCTGCTGCTCAGTTCTATGCTAATACCGTGCGCCCTGCGTGCGCAAGAAATATAAATGTGTACACGCAGCCCGCGGAGCGTGCCCCATGCAAATTCACACCCGCACGGGCAGCTGTGTTCATTCAGTGGTGACCTTAATTGATAATGTGCTTGTGGTTTCAAACACACTACGTTAATTGCTGATATAGAGGCAACACTCTTTTTCTAAAAAACCTTTTTATTGAACGCTGGCCCATTTGTTACTGCACGATGGCCTCGTTGTCAATGAATTGTATTAACACAATAAGACCTCTTATCCACCTGTGCAGATAAGGCTCAACTACCACATTTTTTTTTCAAACCATACGTGATGATATTACATCAAATCCAAGACGAGTTTGTTATGTTTAGCTTTACATTTTTATACTTTTTACATTATTTTGTCACATCGGACTTGGGTTTTTGCAGCCAATACTATAATTCATGATTCGTATTTTACTTAGGCCATGATGGTCCACCATGCGACATAGCCAAACAAATAAAAGTTTCACTTTTACAGGAATGCAATGCAACAAAGATAACTGATTCCGCTTATAAGTAGATTCATGCATACTTTGCACAACCATGCTGTACAGGATCGCGGTAGGGCTGGAGCCTATCCCGACCGATAAGGGACGGTGAAATACCCAGTATATCGCAGTATACACTTTTTGGGGCAATTTACCCAGCATGCAGTTAACCTGGGCAGCAGCGTGCCTTTGGACTCCACACAGAAAGGCACCATGGCTGGGAATCGAACCGGGGGACTTCTTGCTATGCAGCGACAGCGTTACTCATTGCGCCACCGCGTCGCTCAGGATCCAGCAAGAATAACAAAATCCAGAATTCCGTGATAACCGTGTCACCTGACCAAGCTTCTTAAACATGATTACTTTGTTAACCGACGCTTCAATTAACATTACAATTATATCCCGCTACAGGCTAGTATATTCATAATGAATAATGCATGTCGAGTTTAATCATTCACCCGGATGCGTTTGAACACATTTTGAATAAGTACATTATTTTGTAATTGTTAATATTTAAGTTAACAATGATTAGTTGCTGCTGTGATGTCATGACACCTATTGAAGAAGTGGGGTCAGGTGAAATGGTTTTTCAGATTTCCTGGGAGTTTTTTTGCTTTGCTGAAATCTGATGATGTTTGGATAAATGCGGTTGTGCGAACTGTAATTCTATCAATTTAATTTGTCAGGTGGTGAAGTGCCCTGAAAAAGAAATTCGGTCAAATCATGACGTGGCTTAAACCCAGATATAATTATCAATCTGTACTGCAGGTTTTTGTAGAGGAATTTGCGATACGGTACAAGGAGTGGTGGGAAAACGATTGACAATGTTAAAAAACGTATAAAGATTTACGTAGACATTATAAAATAAGAAAATGCCATCATTTCACTTCACCAAATGTACATTGACGGGGTCACCAAATGAACTTGACATAAAAGTGGTGCAATGGGTTTTTAGTAACTTATTCATGACGTAAAATAGGTTTTCGTTATTGTGATTCTTCATAAACACATGATGCTCCCGACACGTGATGTAAAATGTCGGACATCATGCTCACAAACCTTTAAGAATCATTTATCATCACATTCATTTCATATTCGTGCATTTTCCAGAAACTGTTGCTTTTTCTTGCCGCAAAGCGCATTTTAAATCAGATCACAGCAAGACTGCTGCTGTGCTCTAAGAACGTGCCCTCTTTAACGAATTACTTTGCCATGCTGCATTTCACTGAACATTTGGCCACACGGCGGATGGATTTCAATGAAAAAAACATGCATCCATAAAACAACGACAACTGCAGTGACAAGTACGGTTCAATGCCCCGAAAGCCTGCGTCACACATGACAATAATCATGGTTGCCACCTGTCCCTGTTTTCGCAGGAACGACTGTTTCTTAAGGTAGTTGACCCCGAGAAAACCTATCCATCTTCCAGGGCATTAGACATCCCGTTTTTGTTCGTTGTACAAATACTACACCGCTCAAGACAACGCGTTTAGGCGTGGATCTCCTCTCCTTCCCGCAGTTTCAGATATTCTGTTTCCTACGAGAGGCCCTGGTTTTCAGCACCTCAGAGGTGGTGACAAGACACGGCATGCGATTGTTCCTCCGTGGTAGAGATTTCTTCAACAACCCGAGAGCCTCTTTCACGGTAAGGTGTGTGAAGAGGGTGGTGAAATGCCGTAGTCTATACGTGTGTGCAGAACTCAACATGCGGCGGCACGGTGGCACAGCAGAGGCTATCGCTGTTGCCGCAACAAGATGACCGCGGGTTGGGTTCCCGTCTCCGTTGCCTTTTTGTGTGGAGGCCATGCACTCGCATTCATATTCAGGGTAATCCCCCCTGCCTTGTGTCCTCTGTCGGCCAGGATAGGCTCTGGCCCCCCGCGACCCTGTACCGGATTGAGTGGATATTTATAATGAACGAATAAATAAATAAATTGGTTATGTACTTACCGTCTGGATTTTTATCATATTAACCCCGTTTCATGACAATTCTGGAGGATACAGGGCAGTCAGCAAGATGCTGATCTCTAACCATACAGCAGGCATTCAAAATTGTATCGATTAACCATTAAAATCACTTAAGGTGGGCGGCGCGGTGGCCCAGTGGTTAGCGCTGTCGCCTCACAGCAAGAAGGTCCCGGGTTCGGATCTCTCGGCTCGGGTGCCTTTCTGTGTGGAGTTTGCATGCTCTCCCCGTGTCCGCGTGGGTTTTCGCCGGGCACTCCGGTTTCCTCCCACAGTCCAAAAAGCATGCTGCTACATAGGTTGATTGGCTCGCAGGCTAAATTGCCCCGCAGTGCCCGGCGATGGACTGGCGTCCCATCGTCGGTATATCCTTGCCTTGCGCCCTGTGTCTGCCGGGATAGGCTCCGGCTTCACCGTGACCCTGTATTGGACTAAGCGGTTTCAGACAATGAGATGAGATGAGAGATCACTTAAGGTCATAAAACATGCATGGAAGTAAGTGTGGGAAGCTATTGTTTACAACTAAATTGAAATTATACTGTTAGTTCAGAGCCCATTGTAAATCTATTGCTGGATGAAGGCCTCTCATACCATATTGATCATTTGGCTATGTTTGACCATACTTCACCATGCTGGTCAGTGTGGGTTTTGAAGGTTACGAGGAGGAGGCATTATAGCCGGTAATGACATCATCCACCCACTGGTGTCAGTCAGACGTCACGCTCAGTCAGCTGGGTTCAGCGCGCCGTCAGCTCACCACATATAATAATAATTGCATTTCCAGAGCGCTTTTCACCCGAGGGTCACAAAGTGCTGCCAAAGCGCTGCACAGAGCTGCGGAGAGAACGGCACGTCAACAACAACGACGTAAGAGGAAATAACGGCACGTCAACAACAACGTCAAGACAGCTCAACTGAATGTAAAATAGTAGCAATAAATTCATCTCATCTCATTGTCAGAACCGCTTAATCTTGTAGAGGGTCGCGGTGAGCCGGAGCCAATCCCGGCAGACACAGGGCGCAAGGCAGGGATATACCCACGATGGGACGCTAGTCCATCACCGGGCACAGAGGGCAATTTAGTCTGCAAGCCAATTAACCTATGCAGCAGCATGTTTTTGGGACTGTGGGAGGAAACCGGAGTGCTCGGCAAAAACCCACGCGGACGCGGGGAGAGAACATGCAAACTCCACACAGAAAGGCACCCGAACCGAGATTCGAACCCGGGACCTTCTTGCTGTGAGGCAACAGCGCTGCCCACTGGGCCACCGTGCCGCACAGCAATAAATTATAGGACATAAAATAAGCGATAAAAATAAGTAATTCT
Organism: Mordacia mordax; assembly: GCA_036362905.1. Lineage (NCBI taxonomy): Eukaryota > Metazoa > Chordata > Hyperoartia > Petromyzontiformes > Petromyzontidae > Mordacia > Mordacia mordax. The sequence goes on from JAZEWT010000001.1 coordinate 41,723,006, forward strand.
TCAACAAACAAGGAAGAACTAAATGTTCCCAAGCAGGCGCAGGTCGGCAGAGAGCCATCATCCCGGCACGACGACATTGAGCCGCATCAACATATTGTATGGATATCATGCGTATCACGCTGTGTTTAGGTAAATGGCACGAGCACGACCGTAAACCTTTAGGCGGAATAATAATCGATTCTTGAATTGTTTCGCGGCACTGAATCATGACAATTTATTGGACCGGCTGACCAGTGAATGACCACAAGCCCATTGTGCAGGATATGCCCTCGACAACTATGCGTATTCGTATTGTGTTGACAAGCGCCGTTGCGCGTGCAGTAATGTGTGTGGCGGGTAAAAGATAACAGAACACCAGGCAGGTTACAGGACATGGATCATTGCCCGTCATTGCCGGGTCAGTTTACACAAAGTTGACAGGTCAATGCGTGTATTTGCCTGGTAATTTGCATTTTTAAAAAATCCAAGCATAAACACGTCCCATAATGTGATGTCAAAAAAAAAATCCCCATCCCGCATCTACTGCAAACTTATCAAGATGTCCCCATTAAAATGTGATGAATCTGAATGGCTTCCCACCTGGTTGAATAAAGGGAATATAATTTTTTGAAGCAAAACGAGTATGCAGCAGAGATGGGAGAAGCTACCCGCCATGGGAAAAAAAGTCTTGTATCCATGCCCACTTCCCCACTGCAGGTATCCCACGCTGTCTTTAGCGTGCCAGAGAGCACGCGTCTATCGAAAGAGCTAGGCCCTGCCTTCACGGCTGTGCATGCGAATTTGATTTTCAGGACAAACGCCTGTGAACAAAATCGGATTGGTGGCAAATATTGGATACGGCGAATTACTGGTTAAGTTTGTTTCAAAAATGCAAATTCTCTTTGCTGCTTTGCATTTTTACCAGAGACTTTGTTTCGGTCGTGGAACAAGTGGTATGCCTTTGGTCAACGCTGCATTTCCACATAAATCAGATGTAAAATTGGGTGAATTGTGATCAATTAATTAATGCCTACAGTTTTGTCAATTAGGGGACCGTATACGATTTATACAGCAATAACCCGGCAATGTTGAGCAGCACGTTGATTCCACGAGGTAAGCTCCGGAGAGTAAAAACAATATATATTTTAATTGTCTTTAAATTATTACATTTGTTCTTGAGAGCTATTCTTTCGAGATAGCCGTGTCGAGCATTCTTCCCTCTGGCGCGCGATGTTTCACTTTCCACATATTACCGTCGCGTTAAAGTCTCTATAGAAATGCAACATTACGATTATTACTTTGGAAGTATCATCAAGCAATTCTCATACATCGAGCCGTGAAACCCTACATCAATGCATCACAGTATATCCATTGAAATATATGAGCAATTGCTGAGCAATATCTGTACAATGATGGTCGTTGAAATTAAAAAGGAGTGGCTCCGATTGTCATTGTTTAAACAATTTGAGTTTCATATTAAAATATATATTCGAACTTTTAAATAAGAAGTTAATATATACATTTTTGGAGGACGAAATGTCACACGCGTTGTCAACTTTATTGTGAATTTCACAGCGTTGCTTTTTGGCTGGACAGAGTTCTAAACAAGACACGCGTCTCAACGCATCGCTCTTGTAAAACATTTAAAATAAATAAACGACTTGATGGGCACGTACAATCTGTCCAATTCTCTTGGCACGGCGACACGCTGTCATTCTGCTCCAAATTCCTCCAGCACGTGACTGTTTCCGAACGCGAACCCCACCACTACAGCCACAAGACAAGTACTCCAATTCGAAAAAACATAGACAAAGATCCCCCGTATAGCCTTACCAGACTGTAGGGTCAGGTGCTGTTAACAAGTGCCTATAAAGGCCAGCACAGCGCCCAGGGGATGGGTGGCCAGCGCCACGCCCGGCCGCCTTTGTCTCTCTGGTTGGCGATTTTTTTTACACAACGCACCAGGTGTTCATTTGCTGCTGAGTCGACCTAGGGGAGGCCCATGCCCGGTTCACAAAACCGCCGCTGGTTGTTTGCCGCGAGCGGGAATCGAACTCGGGTTTCGATGCGCGGCGCGCCCCCTGCTACGCCACCAGGTTTACAGAAACAACAACAACGCCGAGCAGATCATCCCACGGGTGAAACGAGCGGCGGAACAACGGCACCGCACACGGCGCGAGGAGTTTGCAGAGCGAAGGACCGACGCGTCCGCTCTGCGCCGCGTGCGGAGATCAGGGGCTGTGGGGGGGGGAGCGAGAGAGGGAGCCGACTGCAGGCAGCGGTGTGCAGCAGCGTGTGCAGCAGTGCAGCGGCCGCGTCGCAGAGCGTGCGTGCCGGTGATTCGCTGCGTCGCCCTGTCCTTCACTCTGAGTGACGGCAACAGCTGGTGCGGGTGACAGCGTTGGGTGGGTGGGACGGGCGCGACGGGCGGCCGAGACGCCGCTCGCTCGCAGCGCTTGTGTCTCGACCGACTCGCGCTGGCACAGCTGTTCATCACTCGCTAATTCCTTACAGTCATTAAACCCAGCATATGGGAGGGAGTCGCTGCGGTTAATTACAAAACTCACAGTGCCCCCCTCCCCACGCCACACACCCTATCCCTCCACCCTGCAAGCCTTCTTCTTCTTCGCTCCCCTCTCTTTGCGCACTGCAAATGCGTTGGACCGACGACTGCACGGAGCTCGAAGGGACACCCTCTCTCACACCGCCTCCCGTCTCTGAGCGCCGTCCACTCAGCCTGCCGTGGGAGCCTCTTGCTACCTGCATGACCACACACGCGCCAAGCCCTGCTTGCAGGCGCTCTGCCCGCACTGCGCAATGACCAACTGTTAAGGGAGTCCTTATTTGAAACCAAATATATCTATAAAAGTCGGCTTTGCATTTGCAAGTCCTGTATGTCGGCAACTCAAATCAATCATGATGATGCGTGCCGTTGAGTTTTAGAATGTATTGAGGCACGTCTTTAATTGAATGTCGGTTTTTGCCGATGCTGCCGTGAGCTTGTTTACATGTGCGGATACTGTTTCGGGCGGATTTTCGAATCGATGAGTGATCCGCAGAGTATTCCATTTTCGTGTAAGTTGATTCAAAGAGTGCACCAAAATCGCAAAACTGTAAGTCACGGTGATGATGATTGCCCCCAAAGAGTGGGATGCGAAACGTCGCGAAGGAGGGAGGAGGAGAGATCGGCGCAGCTATCCCGAAAGAGCAGCTTTTGGAAGCAATCGTCATGCATCGAGTCGCGATAACCTACAAATACAATAATCAACTGGTGAAACACAAATCTGAGTACGCCGTGCAAACTACGCATTTACAAAGATGAAGAGCATCACAATTTGCAGATGAGAGAGGGGAGACAGACAAGGAGATTGACTCTTCCCCATGTTAGTCACAGCGACGTTGGGTGATATTTTCCAAAAAATTGATTGGAGAAGGAAAAGCCACGAGCATATTAACCAGCTCATACTCGCTGATAAAACTGTCATCATAACATCCAAAGGTATGGCACGGCAGGGAATGATTGAGGCATGTAATAAAGAAGGACGCTAATTGTGGCTCGTGAAAAATAAGACCTAAAATAAAAGTCCTCTACGTTAATTTGTCTAAAAGAATCAAATAATTGTTGGGGGAACACAGCACATTACTTATAACTATGGCAAACACCGAAGGTGGAATAGAATGAAAAGTGACTGAGACAGGTATGAGCGTGCTGAAGATCTTTTGGGGGAAAAATTTAAAGTTGATAATGAAGCACAAGATACCAATATTGAGATCACACTGTGATATATGTGAGGATCCTGCGACGTGAATCGGAAACGTAAACATTGACCAAGGTAATAGAACAAGAGCAGAGACACCACAAATAAGGGTGGAACGATGCATGCTTGGAATTACAGATACAAATAAACCGGAACACGTGGGTGAGAAAACGTGCACAGATTACACACATAGCCATATTAATGCACTATTAGGAAAAGTCAGTGAAGGTTGGGCAGGATTCGATACCGGAAGAGATGATCGGTGATGATTGAAACTGATACTGTGCCAGGCCAGGTGCACTTAAGGCCATACGAAGTGTTGAAATCTCGCTGACAGGTCACGGGAAATGTCTAGGTGGGATGGTCTGACTGAGATGAATGGCCGAGGCACAACCTGTGCTCCCTGCTGTCTACGCGCCGTTCTCTCCGCAGCTCTGTGCAGCGCTTTGTGACCCTCGGGTAAAAAGCACTCTCGAAATGCATGCATTATTAATTATTATTATTATGACGTGACATTGCAAGGATGTCTCGTGCTGAAATGGAGCGATGAGATTGGCTCTGGCGCAAGGACCACGTGGATCGTTGCATCGTGCGTCAGTAAGGAATCCGGGCAACTTGCTTCCAAAAGCCGCTTTTTCAGGATAGCCGCGTCGAGCGCTCCTCCCCTCTCCTTCGCGACGTTTCGCCTTCCACGTTGGAGGGCATCCTCGGCGGATTTTGGAAGCAATCATCATGCGCCGGGCCGTGGAAACCCGCATTGGTACAACATTCTTAGACCTCCATCCAGCTGTTGGTGAGATCGAGAGCAACGACTGCGTTCTCCCTGAGAAATATTAATACAATTAAATACAGCAATCAAGTGCACACCAGCGTAATCAGTGAATGCTAAAGGACGCGATGCCATTTGAAAGAGTAATGCATGCTTGTGGTATGGCTCATATTACAAATTTACTCACAATTAGTGCAATAAATTACAAAACAAACATAACAACATATCCCGGCATCTGTGCTAGAATGATAAGTCACTTTGCTGAGCTGTGGACATTTACCCTTGGCGAAACTGCCCCATGTCCCCCAGTTGACACACACTCATCGGTGATTAATTTTATAAATCTACGCAAAATGTAAGAATAATATAGAAAACAAAATAATATTTTTTTAATTATTGTTGATTTGCCGTTCATATGTCGTTATTGTTGCTAACATTCTCTCAACCTCTCTGTGTAACGTTTTGTGACCCTCGGGTGAAAAGCCATCTAGAAGTGCAATTATTATTATAAAACTTTAAACTCTGTGCATTCAGGCAATGCATTTGTTTCGTGATGCGTATGTATAGCCATTACATTTATAAGTTAAAATGAAATCCCATTGCAGTTGCTGGCTCAGATTTCATTGCGGTTGTATAAGTGGCCCGCATTACGAAGACACGAGTGAATGTTTTACTGCCCCATCTTCTAAGAAATAATGTGCGATAAAGTGTAACGGATTGCAGGATATTTAGGATACTTTATGAAACAAAGATAATTTAATTAGTTACTTATAAATTGCTACATGCACATCAACCATCCAGTATTAGATAACCGTCTGCTTTAATGAAGACTTAAAATATTGTGAAGTTATAAAAAAAAATGATATTAAAAACATCTTTTGGGGGTAGAATAATTCTCTAGAATAATGTTGTAAATCATAATGAACCATATTGTTCGTGGCATAATGTCCACAATATATTTTTAATGTTTTAACTAATGACCGTATTGTATTGTTATCCAACATACGCACGCATATGTCCATAAATGTGTCAAATACCAAGACGTTCCTTGCAACACCGAGAATCAATGCTGCTCCAACCGCTGCTAACAAATTGACTCTGCCACCTCCACTGATAGCAATGAACCATTGGTTGGATATCCACATTCCCATGTCGAATGCACGGTTTCATATATATATATAGTGATACATTATCTCATCTCATCTCATTATCTGAAACCGCTTAATCCTATATAGGGTCACGGTGAGCCGCAGCCTATCCCGGAAACACAGGGCGTAAGGCAGGAATACACCCGACGACGGGACGCCAATCCATCGCCGGGCATTGCGGGGACAATTTTAGTCTGCGAGCCAAACAACCTATCCAGGAGCATGCTTTTGGACTGTGGGAGGAAACAGGAGTACCCGGCGAAAACCCACGCGGGCACTGGGAGAGCATGCAAACTCCACACAGAAAGGCACCCGAGCCGAGAGATTCGAACCCGGGACCTTCTTGCTGTGAGGCGTCAGCGCTAACCACTGGGCCACCGCGCCGCCCAGTGATACATTATGTTCCATTTATTTTATGAAAATGTGTGGTGGATGCCATAAGACCTGCCAAATAATTATTAATAATAATGAAACAGTGGATAGCGCTGTCGCCTCACAGCAAGAAGGGCCCGGGTTCCAATCTCGACTCGGGTGCCTTTCTGTGTGGAGTTTGCATGTTCTCCCCGTGTCCCAGCTACTGCGTGGGAAGCCACCGCACCGTCATCATTATTAATACCCGCTTAATCCTGTACAGGGTCGGGGGGGGGGGGGGGCGGAGCCTATCTCGGCAGACAGAGGGCGCGAGGCGGGGCTATACCTAGAATGTGACGCCAGTACATCGCAGGGCACTGGGAGCAATTTACTAAGCTGGCCAATTAACCGAGACAGCAGCGTGTCTTTGGGGGGTGACAGGAAACTCGAGTACCCAACAAAATCTCACACCGACACGAGCAGAACACGCAAACTCCACACAGAAAGGCACCCGAGCAGGGAATCGAACCCGGAATTTCTTTCTGTGAGGCAACATCGCTACTCACTAAGCCACCGCGCCGCCAGCCACCACAACAGAGATTTGCTAATAAGAAGAGTAAATTTTAGTGGGGGGGGGCAATCGGACATTTGCTGGTGTAGGATCCAAAACCAGGCACCCTCCTACTGTGAGTCCTGTACATCATATTTATGCCACCTTTTCATGAGTTTGGCTCGAAGTGGTACTTTTTTTAGATCAGCCCCCACAGGATGGTAAACTAGGGTATCCAGAGTCTAGCACAGTAAACTAATGTCCAGGTAAACAAACGTTTTAGTGATGCTACAATGGTAATAGTGTATGACCACGAGGAGAGAAAAAAACACTCAACACACTCGTCAAAAACACTGTCACAAAACAAAATAATATATAACATCAGCGACATTTCGGGCAATGACCCGTCTGCACGGTGGAGTGCCCAATATCAGCGTCTTGCCAACCCGTTTTTCACCGTATTCTTGCTGAATAACCTCCGTCGGGCACGTTAATGGCACGCGTAAATATCCGCCTATTGTGAAATTAATTTGCAGCTGCCTCGCACGATAGCATTTATTCCGATAAACTCTGGCCAAGGTTGTGCACAACATTTAAATGATGGGAAGCAATCATGCAGTCAGCTCTCCTGAAGGCAGCGATGCCTGGATAAGCATTACCTTATGAACTATTGCTTCATTATTTAGCTTATCACGGTATTCTGGGAGTACTCTCGTGTATTTCACGTCCCATTTTTTTTTACATGTCTTTACATAATATCGGCTGCACGATATTTCCCATGTAATTTTGATTGCCGCTAAAGTAATATAGTTGCTTTTCGAGGCAGTATTACCAAACTGGGGCTGCTTTTTTTGATCTCACACTGAGCAGATTTTGTATTGCAGCAATCTATTAAGTCTATACATAATACAGCCCAAAACTGGCAGGAAACCAGTGCGTTTTATTGTGTTTTAAAGAGTTTTTGTATGCCTGGCAGTATTTATCAGATATTACTACTCTGCTGAGTAATTTGTATTCAAAGTGAAGGAAAAATTAGGCAAAGCAGAATATATCAAACGATAGCAGATGGCGTATGACACCTCGGTATATTAGAAATTAATATGCACCGTGCATAAAAATGCAGATAATTTCACGAACATGCTAATTAACCCTGGGTAAATGATCTACAGCAGACCTGTTAATGGCAGATGTGAATATTTATCCGGAATATTGTGGAATTAATTTACAGCTGCCTCGAATCACAAGATTTATTCTGATAAACTCTGGCTGCGATTCAATGCCAAACATGAAATTAAAAATTATACAAACTGGAAGGTGCAATACATCCTTACACCATACTTTCTCATGGCTTGATCATGAATTTATAGTTCAAAGTAATCTCAGATTTGAATGACCTACAATGCCTACAA
>JAZEWT010000001.1:41749361-41763567 GCA_036362905.1 Mordacia mordax
AAAATGTGTCTATTTTGGTGTTTGGGATCTTAACACCTGCATAATTACCTGGCAATTATGCAGGTGTTAACATCTTAACACCCGCATAATCGCCAGATACTGTAAAACCTGTTGTAATCTTATATAATTACCAACAATGCCTGTAAATTAGCAACAGACAAGTGTCAGCAGAGCGATGGGAATAAACTGAAGACGCGTTTTGCTTGACGAAAGAAAAGAGGGCGGATGGTCAGAAACTTGTGTCCGTCTCTAGAAAGGCTTCTCTGATCGACCACCGCACACGATATCCTGCCGGTGCGCAGCAGTTCAGCAAGTAGGTGGCTTGCCTGCGCCAGCTGCGTGCAGGTTCGCGAGGGGGAGAGACGGTGACACCGCCAGCCGGGAGTGATTCCCCCCCCGCCGCGTCTGGGTAGTAAACTCAGGTGACATTGGCACACAGCCAGATCCATTTTTTTTATGTTATCTGGACGCAACAGTGAAGCTCTGTCGCTGTTTTTAAAAGTTGTCCAGCGGGGAGGGGTGAGCAACTTGCAACATCTCAAGGCGCCGTGGACAATTTAATTAGGACCGATAACCGAGGCAGCATGTCTTTGTACTGTGGGAAGAAACCGAAGTGTCCGGCGAAAATCCACGCAGACACGGGGAGGGAACAGGCAGACTTCACACGGAAAGGCCTTGTCACCCGAGCCTGGAATCGAACCCGGGTGTTCCTTGCCGTTAGGCGTCGGCGCTCTCTCACTCGCGCCGCCCTAACCCGGGGCTTTAACCACGAACGCGGCGAGCGTGGACGCGGGAGCACAAGTGTAACTCCTCACAATGCTCATGACTGGATTCGGCCAAAAAGACAGCATCCTCACGCGACAGGCACGGGCCCTGGGGGCTCGGCCAGCTGTTAATGTCGCCCAGTCAACGTTGGAAGCCCACCGTGCAAAACCACGAATAAGGTGGCCGCTAAGCTCTCCCCCGAATAGCTGTTGCTAATTCCGCTGCCGTTGCTATTGCTGGCGATGATGATGCTCACGGTCGATGTGTTGCCGCTAACACTTCTGCTGCTGCCACGTGAGCTGCTGTAGCTACTGCCGCTGTTAAATATGTTGCAGTTGCCGTTGTTGCCAAATGGCTGCTGTGCTGTTGCAAATGTTGCTGCTGAATAGGGTTGCGGCTCTTGTCGCTGCCGCAGTTGCCAATGCCGTTGCTGATGGTGAACCGGTGGTTGTTGGAGCAGTTGCATCGACTGCTTGCTGGTGCTGCTGAATGTTGTCCTGCTGTTGCTAATGCTACTGCTGCTAGGAAACAACTGAAAATAGAATCTGGCTCATGGTGTGACGGGACTGTACAGCTTGCTGCACTGCGATGAAACGTGCAGAGAAGCTCTCTCCCTGCCCAGCGGATTTGCATTCGTGAAAAGTGACACCGGGCATTCCGGGGTGCATCGCCGATCCCGACCCAGAGCATTTCCTGTCCATTTACACCAGATTTACAACTCGTGAAGTCGATGAAGTTGAGCCTAAGGTTGGATGAGACGCAACTTATTTGGAAGGACGTAATGGTCGTGGTTAATAATAATTACTCGAGAAGTAACCGCCTTTTGGCGGTCCTGTTCCAACTGCGTAACACCTTCCTTATTCTGGCGTCTCTTGTTGATGACGTTATCTGCGGACATGGCTGCTTGCACCTGGGCTTTTTTCCCCGATGCCATTGTGGGACTATTGCTGATGGCTCTCAATTTCGAGAAGCGTAATCATTAATAAGTGGAAAGTGAAGCCAAGAAAAGGCATAAACGTCTTGATGTCGTGCAGATACAATTTTCTCTCATGAAGGATGCGAACCTGGTACCCTCAGTGCAGATATACGTATGTCATCTCATCTCATTATCTGAAACCGCTTAATCCTATATAGCGTCACGGTGAGCCGGAGCCTATCCCGGAAACACAGGGCGTAAGGCAAGAATACACCCGACGACGGGACGCCAGTCCATCACCGGGCATTGCGGGACAATTTTAGTCTGCGAGCCAATCAACCTGTCCAGGAGCATGCTTTTGGACTGTGGGAGGAAAACGGAGTACCCGGCGAAAGCCCACGCGGACACGGGGAGAGCATGCAAACTCCACACAGAAAGGCACCCGAGCCGAGAGATTCGAACCCGGGACCTTCTTGCTGTGAGGCGTCAGCGCTAACCACTGGGCCACCGAGCCGCCCCAGTTGGCATCGTGTATGGGTTAATTGTTTAGCTATGGGAGGAAACTAGGGAACCTGGAGCAAACTAATGCTAAACAGGGGAGAACATACAAACGCACACGCTCACCCAAATTCCTCACACTCTGCGGAACAGAGGGAACATTTACGAACACTACACAGAAAGGTACTTGAGTCGGGTTTCAAACCTAGGGTTTTCTTAGTGTGAGGTATGTGTTACCAATGTGCCATCCTAGTGTGCTACCCCACCACCCAAACAGTTAAACGGTAACTAGTAAACTAGGGGTCGATCCTAGAGTCTTGAACAATGAATTTAAACACTTTAAAAATATTTAAAGGAAGAGTGGGAAAGCTGAGATTCTGTATGGAGGTTGTATGTGCGGTGGGTCGCAAATGACAGCAGCTGGAGATACAGTATGCAAGACTCGGTATGTAGTATGGACAGGTGTCACTCTAACAATAGGTGAGTGTTATACATAGCGTACATATTTGGGGGGCTATTCGCAACGTCGAGTGTTTACGGGTAGATCTTGGTGTTGCGTTTAGTTTGTAAAAGTGATGTGTTTAAAGAGGTTGGCGACCACTGCAGCGAACTGAAAGTCTGGAACCATTCTCTTACCACACCGAAGGCTGATTGGGAATTCAAACCCCAACCGAGCTGGATTTGAACTTCCAAGGTGTTCTGATTGTGAGCCGCGTCCCTCTCACGCCCATCAGCCATCTGTCTGGGTGCTTCATTGAGTGTTGACAGCAGAACGCTTGCATCAAAAAACAGGCAAGCAGGTAAGGCCGCGCCACGGTTTTCTAGGTACAAATTCACACTGGCGGCGCGGTGGTGGAGTTTGCAGCGCTGCCGCCTCTTAGCCTCTTAGCAAGATCGGAACCGTGTTGGATTCCTCGTGCGAGTGGCTTCTTGCGTGGACAAATTGATGGCGGCGTAGTTGGCCGCCTCACGTGGCTCCAGGAGAGACGTTTATTATTACAGCAGAAAATACCCAGCGAGCTTGCAAGCTCTGGGTGCAGGATGCCTGCAATCCAACAAACGTTCGAACTGACCAGTGTAACAACAAATAAAATCACAAGGTAAATAAACGAACTCACAGCACCAAATAGTGCAATTGTGCAACATGGCATGAGTATATATTTTGTATTTATTCATTAAAATGTGTATGATGATGAAATCCGCCCAGGATAAGCATGTCTGCTAAAGAATACTGAATAATAATGACTGCGTAGGCAACGAGGCGTCTGGGGGAGTAAGGGGGGGTGGGGGAACGAGGATGTGGGGGAATGAGGGTCGGAGTTTGCGTGTCCTCCCCATGTTTGTGTAGGTTATCATAGGGTACTTCCACAGTACAAAGACACACTGCTGCCTATGTTAAATAGCCTGCTGACTAAAGTGGCCCTGGTGTCCTTCGATGGACTGATGTCCCATCGTTAACATAGCTCTACCTTGCGCCCTGTATCTGCCGTGATTGGCTCCGCCTCACCGCGACCCTCTACAGGGTTGAGTTGGTACTCATAATGAACGAACATGTGCAAAACGAACGACTGCACGGAGAATCGGATGCAAACACCGGAGCCAAATTTGAAAATGTGATGAGCGAATGGGTGGTCTTCGGTTTGTGTGGCATCACTGGGCTTGGTTTTTGTCTCAAAATAAACACAGATTTGTAATTTGTGCCGCCGCAAAATCACCCGAGCGCCTGATTCACCGGACATGTGCCTCTGTGCCGGAATAATAAAATCTCACTTTGACATTTTCCACACTTCGCTTTGCACGAATCCACACGGTTATTAGTGAATTTAATCAAATTCGCCACCATTCTCATTCTTTAAGCTGGGAGGAACTGTTGTATAGATGTTTGTTATTACAGTGAGCCTGCAAGCTCTGGATGCAGGATTCCTGAGACACATCAAATGTTTGAGCCGACCAACACAACCGCAGGGAGAATTGTTATATTCACCTCGTGAATGTCCTTCAATTCACATACCTACTCGGTCAGTCTTGGTGTGAATCCCGCGTTGAGCTATGTATCTCCCGTTGAGTTATGTGGCTGTATTTGACAGTTGTCCAGTGGGGAGGGGTAAGCCAGTTACAATGGAGAAAGATGCACCAGTAGTAGAATACAACTTGATGGTCACAAATACGAAATTTTTTTATCAGGTGAGCGTATAAAATTGTAAAATTTCTGTCCGCAGCTTTCGAATTATTGAATCTGTCACACATTGAGTTTTAGAACAATCCTCTGTGTGGCTAATGTCAATTAGGCTTCAAATCCAAAAGTTACAACGTGAAACAAAAGTTATACATAAGTTGAGTTAAAAATGATGATTGCTACCAAAGATGTTCCTTCGGGGTAGCCATGTCAAGCTCTCCTCTCTCCTTCGTGACATTTTGCCCCCCACCCCACTCACATTGGAGACATCTTCAAGCGTACTGAGATTGAGTTCTACATCGCAACAAGGGGGCGGCGCGGTGGCGCAGTGGTTAGCGCTGACGCCTCACAGCAAGAAGGTCCCGGGTTCGAGTCTCTCGGCTCCGGTGCCTTTCTGTGTGGAGTTTGCATGCTCTCCCCGTGTCCGCGTGGGTTTTCGCCGGGTACTCCGGTTTCCTCCCACAGTCCAAAAGCATGCTCCTGGATAGGTTGATTGGCTCGCAGACTAAAATTGTCCCGCAATGCCCGGCGATGGACCGGCGTCCCGTCGTCGGGTGCATTCCTGCCTTGCGCCCTGTGTTTCCGGGATAGGCTCCGGCTTCACCGTGACCCTATATAGGATTAAGCGGTTTCAGATAATGAGATGAGATAATGAGATCGCAACAAGGGCAGCATGGTGGCATAGGTGTAACATTTGCATCTCACAGAAAAAAATGTCCTGCCGGAGGTGGTTCGATTCCCGACTTGGGTGTTTTTCTGTGTAAAGTTTGTGTGTTGTCTCCCCCTGTTTACGTGGGTTTCCTTCTGCGTTCTCTGGTTTCCTCCAACAACTAAAAAAAACTTCATGAATTGGCCGATAACATCGTAATACACAGGGACGCAGTGTCTGGCGGGTTGGCGTAGCTGCCTACCTCCCCGCGCCCACCTTCGTTTCCTGCAACGCTTTGGGGGCCTCTGGATGAAAGGCGCTGCTATATAGATGTAATAAATTATTACAAAAAATCCTTTTGTTCGTGGATATCGATCTTGCTGCCCGTCTGTCATCTCCCGTCTGATCTTGGCGATGTCTCTCTCGCTCTCTGCCTGGTCGGCGAGGAGGAGAGCCCCGTTCCTGGAACGCGGCGGCACGATGAGACATTTCCGCGCGGCTGAGCAGATCGTGACATCTGTAAGCGGCTCGATCAGGCCCGTGGGGGGTGGGGGGGGGTGCTTGCTACTGGTTGATTTTTAATTGGGACCAGGACCTCCACCCTCCCACCCCGCCCCACCACTCCAGCCATCTCCCCCGTCCCCCTCCTCGCCTATTATGTAATGAAATATCTGTATTAAATATCCTGTCTGCGGTCCAGGCGAGCATTTATAATGATGCGCATTTTCTTATTAGGGTGCCGTATTTTGTAGGATTTGAAGGTGGTATTTACGGCTAGGATGTCCCCCCCCCCCTTTTTTTCTCCGTCTCCCTTAACCTTCCCCCAAAATTCAAAGATTGGAAAGCGGTGGCTCAACGTGGGGCTCACGGCCAACACCAGTGACGATTTTCTGAACCGGTCCTGGGCCTCCCCTAGGTCCATTAAACCTCAAATTAGCACCTGGTGCAGTGTGTACTGGTCACCCTCCTCGAAGTGGAGCTCAGATGCTCCCCCCCCCCTCCGGCTTCCCCAATCACCTTCCCCAGCCCCTAATCATTCCAAGTCAGAGCGGGGTGGAATTCCGCGTGAGACTGTGATTATTTCACAGCGGCGCTGCAAGCTGCTGATAAGCGCTGGTAGTGGCATTCATCGTCGCCGTAATATTTTAGCCATGCTCAGTCTACTGCTACGGGCGTTTACGCAGAGGGACTGACAGAGGAATCGCGTTGGTTCACGGGGTTTTTTATAATAATTGTCCTTGTTGATAAAAGTGTGTGCTGGGCTCCGTTCAGATGCATCGTCTCGCTAAGGCACCGCGTGACTGGTGGTCGAGACTGTTGATGGAGTTGCACGCAAAGGAGGGAAACGCGTGGAAAACTACGTCGTGTGCGGAGGCGGAGCGATGAAATCGGCTCGCGTGCAAGGAGCTGGATACATTATTGCATCACAGGTCCCATGAGAGATGGCGGCAGAGGGTTGGGGGGATTGAGCATCCATCCAGCAGTTGATTGATCATGGATAACGCTGACGGTGCTTCGTGTGAATATGTGGCTGTATTCTCATTAGCCTTAGGCCGCACTGTACGTGGTGGAGGAGGCCCAGGGAGGTGGCGATGGCGGATATTTGCGTGACGCGGTCAATACGCACATTGGTGCGCTTGAGCTTGCGGCAGCTCAACACAGAGGGGCTGGCTCGTGTGAATTCAGGGGCATACAGATACTGTGAATTAGCGGCACACTTGCGGTGGGAATTCAGTGGGACGCCACGTGTATGATGAGAATTTTGGATGCGGTAACAGATTGTGGGAATTAGTGGCAGACACAAGCTGGGATTTCTGACCTTAATGGCGCACATTTGATGGGACGTTTGACATCTCTCATCTCATCTCATTGTCTGAAACTGCTTAGTCCTTTACAGGGTCACGGTGAAGCCGGAGCCTATCCCGGCAGACACAGGGCGCAAGGCAAGGATATACCGACGATGGGACGCCAGTCCATCGCCGGGCACTGCGGGGCAATTTAGCCTGCGAGCCAATCAACCTATGTAGCAGCATGCTTTTTGGACTGTGGGAGGAAACCGGAGTGCCCGGCGAAGACCCACGCGGACACGGGGAGAGCATGCAAACTCCACACAGAAAGGCACCCGAGCCGAGAGATTCGAACCCGGGACCTTCTTGCTGTGAGGCGACAGCGCTAACCACTGGGCCACCGCGCCGCCCACGTTTGACATACGTGGCTGATATTACAATAAGTACGCATTTGAAGCTGAGTCGACCGAGGCTAAGGCTCAGGACCGGTTTAGAAAGTCGTCACTGGTATTGGTGGCTGTGAGCGGGAATCAAACTCGGGTCGCCGGCTTCGCAGTGCAGCGTTGCTAACCGCTGAGCCATCGAAGATAAGTTTTACATCAGTGATTTATCCACCGCCTGCAAGGTACATAGATTTAAGAGATTGAAGGTCGACCAGCACCACGCCTGGCCGCCTTTGTCACCTTTGTGATAATGTTTACTTACTGCACTAGGTACTAATTTGAGGTTGAGTCGACCTAGGGGAGGCCGAGGACCGGTTGAGAAAATCGTCACTGTTGTTGGCTGCGAGTGGGATTCGAACTCGTGTCGCCAGGTTTGTAGCCCGGCGCGCAAACCTCTGAACCGCCGCTCCGCGCTATCTCTCCCCCCCACACGCGCTCACACGCGCGTACACCCACGCAGCGCAGATTACGGGGCCAGCCAGGGCCATCCGGTGCTTTCTGCTGCCACCCACTCGCCCATCCGTCCATTGCCCCTCTGCCACTGATCCTGTGGAGCTCGAATTACGGCCAGAGTGGGTTACGAAGGTGCCCACCCCCCCCCCCCCCCCGCCACACCACCAAAACCACACCAAACCCACACGCCCCCTCCCCTCCCATGTCTGCCTGTTATTAATTCTCTGCTGCTGGGTCACGTTACAGCTCATGGCCGGAATCCCTTCCCCCTCCTGCTACCCAACTCTGGCAAAGTGCCGCAGCCACTGTCATTGACTCAGACGCCCTCTGCCCCCATTCCTCGGCAACCAAAACAGCGTTATCACTCCTCAATCCGCCCGCCTGCCACTTACCCTCCCCTCCCGTCGCTGTGTGATGGGTCACCTGCGGTCCGTTCACGTTGCCGAGCCCGCAGCAGGTGAAGTAGCCGTGCGCGACGCGTAGAGGCATTTTGTCAATCCACTGATGGGTGAGGACCGTCAGGGATTCTTTAAGTCGCCGTCAGTGGTGTTCCGTACTGACAGCGCGCGTTGTCGAGTGGTTTTGTTAATTGTGCTTACGCATCACCGCGCACAGCAGCAGCACCATCTAATTTATTGTGGGTTTCGTGGTCGCCCATCCAAGTGCGATCCAGGCTCCACCCGGCCGAGCTTGTGTGATCAGACCACTGGTTCTGATGCGTTCCGGCACGAGTTCGTCATACGCAGGGACTCTTCGGTGGTAATATCTGTGCTTTACAGAAATAAGGTCCTGCCCAAAGCGGTTCGATTTCTGCCTTGGGTGCCTTTCTATGTGACGTTTGCATGTGATTCCCCTGTGCGGCGTGTGTTTCCTCTGGGTTCTCCGGTTTCCTCCCACAAAAAAATAATGATATTATTTTACGATGCTGTCATAATATATAGGATGCAGTGTCTAATTGGTTGGCGCCCGCTTACAACTGAAGATTGCATTGTCGTGCCTCTGAGTCCTTTCTTCCATTGATAACGTCCACATTGAATAATTATGTGTTGTGCGTTATACATTGTATTTACTATTATGTAGTGACAAGGAAAAGGCTATTTTGTTTGACTTGCCGAGAACTCGAAGGGACGATGATGGTCGCCTGACCCTGGCCACCAAAATAGCAGTGGGAAATTTGCAAAGCAAACACCCGACCGTCGCTCTAGCGGTCTTAATTTTTCCATCCCGCAAATTTCCAAGAACTCGCTTGGTGGACAATTTCATAAGAGTTGGGCTCGTTAGACATTGTTCAAATTGTTGGCTGTGTTGGTTGGTGGTGAGCGACACATCCTGAACAAAAGTGGAGGTTTTTTGGTCAGTGCGGCAGCCCTTAGTTTTAGTCCGGCCTGCGTAAGCGGATATCATAAAACTCATAACCTCTGAAATCGCGTCAAGGAGCCTGAATAACGGACAGCAGAGGGGTGGTTCTTATCACTCATTTACACCTCCATATGAGCGTAGCGTTTATCAGATGATGGCTAACGTGCATTTTAATCCTCAGAGCTGGAATTTAGCAAAGTGAAGTGTAAAACCAAATCTGGGTTTTTTTTTTGCGTCACTAGGGAACGGGCTGACCCCATCAACTCACTTGACTTTTAACCCGGTTTCAAGCACAGGTGGCTTAAACCTGACTTTGAACCCATGATCTCTACTGGCTCAGCTGCGTGACTCCTGACCTCTTGAGCCAAACAGCCACATCAGTGTTTTGTTTTTCATTACGTAGTAAAGAACAATATTAGGTTGTAGTGCCGGTGCCATGGTTAGAGCACTGCACAGTGATCCTGGAAACATGAGTTCGACCTCCGTCCATGGGTCACTTGGGTGGTCAGTGGTATCTGAACCTGTGCAAGGACTCCTATCACTTCATCGACCCTGCATTGGCCGGTGTGGTGAGGTATGGTCCAAACACTTCCTCCCACCTCCCCCCCCCCAATGACCGACGTTGCATAGGTGAGGCCTTCATCCAGCAGTAGATCCACAAAGGGCTATAAATGATTATAAAACAAGAATAGCCTCTTCAGCATTATCTCACAATTACAAAACTGAACAACACATTAGTGAATACCATAGTGGCCTTAAGAAGACCAAGTTTATCACACGCGGAGTTTTGGACCATGGCCCTTCTGCACGGCACATAGAGGCATTATACACAGTGATGTACACTATAATTATAATTGCATTGATAGAGCGATTTTCACCCGAGGGTCACAAAGTGCTGCACAGAGTACTGAAACTGCTCTGGCAAAAGTAGTTGATGACCTCGTCGCTGCTGATGAAGGCTGGCCAAGTATTCTTGTCCTCCTGGACCTGAGCGCTGCCTTTGATACCGCTGACCATCCGATCTTACATGAGCGACTAGAGGTATAGGGGTCTCTGGCTGTTTCCTGCATTGGCTGAGCTCATACCTCTCTGACCAGAAGCAGTTCGTCAGTTTCGGAGGACAAAACTCAGTGATCCATCCTGTTTTGTCTGGAGTTCCTCAGGGTTCAGTTCTCGGCCCACTCCTCTTCAGAATCTACATTCTCCCTCTTGGCCATATCCTGCACAGCCTCAATCTCAGCTACCATTGGTATGCCGATGACATCCAAATCTATATCCACGCAAAGTCATCAATCAATGCGTCTGGTCTTTGTATAAGGCCTGGCTCAAATTACATATTCTAAAACTAAATGGCGACAAAACTGAAGTATTGTTTGTCAGAACCCCGCACCAATTGTCCAAGGCTGAACCTATCCAATTGATGCTTGACAACCAGACCACTGAAGTTGCTAAGGCAGTCCGGATTCTCGGTTTGACTCTTGATTCCTCACTCACCTTCGAGACACACATCAACAAGGTGACGCAGGTAGCCTATTTTCGTCTCAGAAATAAAGCCAGACTGTGCATACATCCTGTCACCCTCTGATGTTGAGAAGCTAACACACATTTTCATCTCACTGATATTTTAAAATGCAAAATTGCAAGTGTTTATAATACATATATTGGGAAATGGTGTTATGTGACATTTATCGTATGATCATAATAATTGCATTTCTAGAGTGGTTATCACCCGAGGGTTACAAAGCGTTGCACAGAGCTGCGGTGAGAACGGCACATCAACAACGAGATAACGACGGCAAATTAACAATAACGTTTTTTTGGAGTTTTTATTTATTTACAAATCTGAGCTGTGGAGAGAACGGCACATCAACAACATTAGGACAGTTCAACTGAAAGTCAAATAGTAGCAATAAATTATAGACGGACATAAAATTAGCGATTAAAAACATTCTGTAGCAAACAAGGAAGGAATAAATGTTCCCGAGCAGGCGCAGGTCAGAAGAAAGCCATCATCCCGGCACGGCAACACTGAGCTTCATCAACAGTCCTACCCGGAGGACTTGAAAGCCTTACGGAACAAGTGAGTCTTGAGACGAGATTTGAAGATGCCCAAGGACTCAGTTGATCGAATCTCCAGCGGAAGGGCATTCCAAAGTCTGGGAGCAGCGCGTGACAAGGCTCCGTCACCCATCGAATGGAGGTGCGACCTGGGCACATGCAGCAAGCCTGTATTGGAGGATCGAAGTTGTGTTGAGGAGGGTGCCTGAAGTAGGTCACGGATGTATGTCGGAGCAGCGCCAGTGAGAACCTTGTAGGTGAGAAGGAGGATCTTGAATTCAATCCTGTATTTAACAGGTAACCAGTGGAGAGACATCAGTACTGGGGATATGTGATCATGGATCGGTGTGCGAGTGAGGGCTCTCGCAGCTGCATTCTGCACACGTTGGATACGATTGATCAGGTAGGCAGGGATGCTAGGGAGCAGTGCATTGTAGCAATCAATTCGCAAGGAGATGATGTGTATCAGCTTCTCAGCATCAGAGGGTGACAGGATGTTGCCACAGTCTGGCTATATTTATGAGATCGAAATAGACTACCTTCGTAATGATGTAGGTTTTTACGGCTCGGTGCATGATGATTGCTTCGAAAAGCTGAACCGAAAACAAGAAATTTATATTAAGCTGAGCCAAACCTGGAGGCCAGTTATTGAAGTCAGTAGTGCACAGATATAGAGCTATGGGGTGTGGACATCAGAGAGGGATCACAAGGTGTGTGAGAGGTTCTTTCATGAGATGCAAATTAGGGGACTAGCCACAGATAAAGCAGGAGGGGTTTTTCGCAGTTCCGGGGTGTGAATAGGACAAGGAAATTAGTGTTAATGTGATTCAGATGTAGACCCCACACAACAAAAGATGACTCAACACATACATAGCACCCACATATATATCGGGGCAACTGGCACTACACACACACACTGCACCTGAGGATGCCTCTGCCGTGTGAGGTGAAACGTCGCGAGGAGAGGAGAGAGGAAGCGAACGACACGGCTGTCCCGAGAGAGCAGCTTTTCGAAGCAATCATCATAGACTACCTTCGTCAATGGCCTTGTCGTCAAGCATCAATTTGATATAGGTTCAGCCTTGCACAACTGGTGCGAACTTCTGACAAGCAAAACCTCTGTTTTGTCACCATTTCCTTTCAGAAAATTAAAATTGAGGCAGGCCTTCACAGTTGACGGTGAGGATGACGGTGCAAAGACCAGATAATGAGTCACAGATTCCGTAAATGTGAGAAAATGTGCTTGAGAGGTGGAGGAGGCGTTGGCGGGTGAGGCTCATGAGGCATTTCTTCTTCTTACTGCTGCTGATAGGAAAATCTGTTAATGTTTCTGCTGAGTTGGCTCATTTTGAGAGGTCATGGGTTAAAGCAAAGAGTGAGGAAGAGTGGCTCGAGTTGGCGTTTGATGTAGTAATAATAATTTACACTTTTAACGCACTGTACATCTACACGTAGAGTCCTCAGCCATTGCCGGACGAGCACATCCCACTTCCACAACCTTGCGAACCACGAGGGATATTTGACTATACTTCACCGTGCTGGTCAATGCGGGTTGGGGGAGTCGACGTGCGGAGTTGTGTGTAAGACCACACTGGGGTTAATAATAATAATAATTTTCACCGGGGGGGGGGAAGGTCCAATCGCTGCACAGGGCTGTGGAGAGAACGGCTCGCCGACAACACGACATCAGAAGCGTAAATCAGATGAAGAAAGACGCAGAGAGGCGGAGGGGTGACGAGACACAGACACACGCACGCAGCCTCGTGTTTCCGAAGGTCTTCTCTCATTGTCTGAAACCGCTTAGTCCTATACAGGGTCGCGGTGAAGCCGGAGCCTATCCCGGCAGACACAGGGCGCAAGGCAAGGATATACCGACGATGGGACGCCAGTCCATCGCCGAGGTCTTCTCTGTTGCATGAGAAATACGGGGACACAGAGGCACAGACAGAAAAAAAAACATAGAGCTAGATTCACAGAGACTCTTGAGACAATGCGATTTTTTGAATTTGTGGCTGCCTTGCCCACAACGGTTGCTGCACTCGAGTTGTTTTATGGCACGCGTGTGTCCCATCCGTGCGCTCTCCATGCAGGTTGAAACCTGCTTGGCTTCCGTGCTGACCAGGCGCGTTCTGGGTGATTCGACAAAAGGCAGCAGCACCGCACTCGCACTCTGATTTTAATGGAAGGGGCTACGGTTGTGTTGCTGTGAAGAACGGGCGTTGCTCAAAACATTTGCTGTTATATTCTCTCTTAAAGCCACGTCACGTTGACAAATGTGTAAAGATAGAGAGATGTCTGTTATTACTGCAGGAAAATACCCAGACAGCTTGAGTGATGATGCTTCCAAAAGCTGCTCTATTGGGATAACTGTGTCGGTCGCTCCTGCTGTCTCCATTGCAATGTTTTGTCTCCCACCTTAGAGGCAGTCGTGAGGGAGAGAGGAGGAGCGATTGACACGGTTATCCCGAAAGGGCAGCTTTTGGAAGCAACCATCATGCATTGAGCCGTGAAAGCGTGCATAAGTGCAAATGTGTAGACTTGTGTTTGCTGTGCTGGTGCACCACTAACAATGCAGCAACAGCAGACACAAATAATTTGTTTGTTTACAGGGTTGAGAGGATTATGTTTTACATCCTGATTACTTGACTGGTTTCTGTAGTGCGGTGTTATTCTCTATTGTAATCCCATTTCATTGCTTTGTTTATTTGTTTTACTGGCCTGCATGGCGGCTTATGGCCACCTAGGCCTGATCTATGCTGATGGCTAGTTGGCTAGAGCCTCTATGAATCTCTGTGAATCCTATATATCGCTATGAGTCTCTGTGAACCTCTACGGGTCTCTATCTCCTATGAGTCTCGATGTATCTTGTCTCATCTCATTGTCAGAAACCGCTTAGTCCTGTAGAGGGTCGCGGTGAGCCGGAGCCTATCCCGGCTGACACAGGGCGCAAGGCAGAGATATACCCACGATGGGACGCCAGTCCATCACCGGGCACTGCGGGCAGTTTAGTCTGCAACCCAATTAAGCTATGCAGCTGAATGTTTTTTGGACTGTGAGAGGAAACCGGAGTGCCCGACGAAAACCCACGTGGTCACGGGGAGA
>JAZEWT010000001.1:41782904-41795345 GCA_036362905.1 Mordacia mordax
CTCTCCTCGCGACGTTTCGCCTCACACGTTGGAGGATGCCTCCAACGTGTGAGGCGAAACGTTGGAGGATGCCTCCAACGTGTGAGGCGAAACGTCGCGAGGAGAGGAGCGAGAGCCATCGACGCGGCTGTCCCGAGAGAGCAGCTTTTCGAAGCAATCATCAGTTTGCCAGAATCTCTTCGAGGCTGACCGATAGTCCTCCTCCTCCATGGAGAAGGAACATTTGTGAAGGTATTTGTTGGTGGCTGAGACTTGGTCGAGATACGGTGGGCTTTGTTTTTTTTTCTGATGAAAACGAAATCAACTGATCCGCCTGATCTCTCTTATGTGAGGGTGAGGAACTTATTTTTCGGTGAGGGTGAGTGACTGATTGGACGAAGGCGCAGGAAAGTATCTTGTGCTTGTCCCAGGTGAAGTACTGTCCGAGTCGTCACCATGCCTCAACGTCCAGCCATGCCACAATCCACCTTGCTCCTGCTCGAGATCCCATCTCACCACTCCCCGGTTCGATTCCCAGCTCGGGTGCCTTTCTGTTTGTAGTTTGCGTGCTCTCTCCCCGTATCTGCGTGGGTTTTCGCCGGGTACTCCGGTTTCCTCCCACCGTCCAAAGACATGCTGCGGCCTCGGATAATTGGCCTGCTGAGCAAAATGTCCCCGAAAAAG
This sequence comes from Mordacia mordax, assembly GCA_036362905.1. Classification (NCBI taxonomy): domain Eukaryota; kingdom Metazoa; phylum Chordata; class Hyperoartia; order Petromyzontiformes; family Petromyzontidae; genus Mordacia; species Mordacia mordax. The sequence goes on from JAZEWT010000001.1 coordinate 41,783,568, forward strand.
TGTTCTGCGAGCTATTAAAAATAATAATTGCATTTATGGAGGGATATTTCGCCCGAGGGTCACAAAGTGCTTCACAGAGCTGCGGAGAGAATGGCACGTCAACAACAATGGCACCAGAACCGAATATCAGCAGCAATAACATTTTTGGGTTTTTTTTCTTAATACATATCGTTGCAGAACAACAAGTAAATATGACCAGACTTTCAAGTATAATTTTTAAATGCTAAATTATCAGTGAATATAATACACATATTGGGAAATTGTTCAATTTAACATTTATCACCCATCGAATGGAGGTGCGACCTGGGCACATGCAGCATTTTTAGAGCGTGTATCACCCAAGGGCTACAAAGCGCTACACAGAGCCGCTGAGAGAATGGCACTACAACAACGAGATATAAGAACGGCAAATGAGCAACAACTTTTTTTTTGTTTTGTTTTACACAAATCCGTGCTGTGGAGAGAACAGCATCCCAACAACACCAGGACATTCCAACCGGAAAATGAAAAGTAGCAACAAACTATAGAACAAAAAATAAGCGATTAAAACAATAACAATTCTGCTACAAACATCTCATCTCATTGTCTGAAACTGCTTAGTCCTATATAGGGTCACGGTGAAGCCGGAGCCTATCCCGGCAGACACAGGGCGCAAGGCAAGGATATACCGACGATGGGACGCCAGTCCATCGCCGGGCACTGCGGGGCAATTTAGCCTGCGAGCCAATCAACCTATGTAGCAGCATGCTTTTTGGACTGTGGGAGGAAACCGGAGTGCCCGGCGAAAACCCACGGGGACACGGGGAGAGCATGCAAACTCCACACAGAAAGGCACCCGAGCCGAGAGATTCGAACCCGGGACCTTCTTGCTGTGAGGCGACAGCGCTAACCACTGGGCCACCGCGCCGCCCTGCTACAAACATGGATGGAATAAATGTTCCCGAGCAGGCGCAGTTTGGAGGATTGCCATCATCTCGGCATGACAATGCTGAGCCACATCAATCAACCGAGAGAGCTGCGCATCCCTGAACAGCAGGAGGAATGGATAAGAGTCACAGTGTTCGAGATGGGAGTCACAGTGTTAGAGATAGGAGTCTCAGTGTTAGAGATAAGAGTCAGAGTCCTAGACGGAGGACTTGAAAGCCTTACGGAAAAAGAGAGTCTTAAGACGAGATTTGAAGATACCCAAGGACTCAGCTGATGGAATCCCCAAAGGAAGGGCGTTCCAGAGTCTTGGAGCAGCGCGCAAGAAGGCTCCGTCACCCATTGAATGGAGGTGCGACCTGGGCACATGCAGCAAGCAGCCCGAATTGGAGGATCGAAGTTGTGTTGAGGAGGGTGCCTGAAATAGGTGACAGATGTATGTCGGAGAAGGATCTCCGACGCTGAAGGATCTTAAATTCAATCCTGTATTTAACAGGTAACTAGTGGAGAGACATCAGTACTGGGGAAATGTGATCGTGGATGGGTGTGCAAGTGAGGACTCCAGCAGCCGCATTTTGCACACTTTGGAGACGATTGATCAGGTCGGCAGGGGGCCATGGAGCAGTGCATTGCAGTAATGGATTCGTGAGGAGATGAAGATGTGTATTAGTTTCGCAGCATCAGCAGATGACAGGATGTTGCACAGTCTGGCTTTATTTCTGAGATGGAAATAGGCTACCTTCGTTATCTTGTTGCTGTGTGTCTCGAAAGTGAGTGAGAAATCAAGAGTCACACCTAGACTCTGGACTGCCTTAGCAAATTCAATGGTCTGATGATCGTCAAGCATCAATTGGATAGGTTCAGCCTTGGACAATTGGTGCGGGATTCCGACAAGCAAAACTTCTGTTTAGAAAATTTAAATTGAGCCAGACCTTCACAGTTGACAGCGAGGATGACATGCAAAGACCACACATATTGATGGATGACTTTGCGTGGATATAGATTTGGATGTTATCGGCATAGCAATGGTAGCTGAGATTGAGGCCTGGGTATAGCCCCGCCTTTCGCCCCCTGTCTGCCGGGATAGGCTCCAGCCCAATGCTACACTGTACAGGATTAAGCGGGCATTGATAATGATGATCACTTTACGTTTCAAAATGATTTACAGATAAGGAACCACTGCACTGAGATAGCGTAAAGCGACAAGATACAATTCAGAAGAGGAGTCGGGAATTGAGATACGCTCTTACCAAGGTTCTGCAGAGAAACATGATAACATATTCTCTGAAATGGAAGCTACATGTTAGCACTATCTTATTAAAATGTGCAATATTTCTGTTAACAAAATATCATTATTAAGTCGTGTCAACCATTTGACAGGTCATGCAAATTATACGCTCATATTTTTTAATTGAATATCTTATCTACAGAAATATATGTATTTTAATACTGTGTTCACTTGTCTATATTCTTGCTAAGTCTTGGTTTAACACGCGACTTATTCAACCCTCCATGTCAAAATTGTCTATGGCTTTATTCAATAGACGTGTGTTTTTTGTTTATTTGCTACCACTTCTTCACGGCAGCTCCACTTAGTGCATTCAGATGTGTCTGCATGACAGCTGCTAGCAGTTTTGTATCGCGAAGTTTGTTACCTTATCAGTGTTGCAGTCAATTCTCCCCGATGTTTCTACATTTGTCTGTGAGCTGCGAACGGCGCGTCACAGATGTGCACAGGAGACAGCGTGCCGTCAGAGTGAGCATTCATCGGCGATTATCTATCCACTGTTAGATGGCACTTCCCCAAGCCGTTGCGAGCTCTCACGACTGTGCCAATGTAATAATTGTACTCGCGCCTCCTCATGCCATTACAAATCATCTTCCTCCAAATCTACTGTCTAATCATTACAAACTCCGCACCCATTTGCACCGTCCATTTATATTCGTAAATAGCTTAATATCAGCAGAATACTCGCAATCGATTGTCACTATAATCTTCGATTCTCGCAACCATTTGAAAATGTCACGCCGAATCGTTCCGAATTCCATATAGCGCCATCACTCCCTACAGGTTCAACAAAAAAGTACAATTCACTGTTGGAACTAAATCACAATTGAGAGAAGTGTTTCCAAGTTTATGTGTGCAATAATCAGTTGCGTAAACCTAAAACACCACACGGCTCACTTTGGTGACCAAACACTTACCACAGCTGTCATAAACGTCTACATTGCTACAACTTAACATTTTTTTTTCTGCAGTTGCGGTGAGCGCATTGTATTGATATGCTGCTGTCGGATTAAGGTTAATTCGCACGTACTGATGAGTCACTCTGCGCATGGACTCATTCTGGGTGCAGTGCCAGGCTGCGTGACCAGATTCCAGTGCGCGATGGCGAGTTCCTATGGTGTCGATCACCGAACAAGAACTACTTACGGCGTCCACAGACACCCATCAACACCTCGCTGTGGCGCACACCGACACACACGGTCGACGAGTTAAAGGCGCAGCCCTGTAAATGTTCCTTCACGTCACTGCTGGCTGAACGCCGGCTACTGGAGGGAGCTCTAAAGCCACCGTTCTCAGCGCGTCAGTGGACCGCGAGCGCCGCCTGGTGGTCCGTGGAGACCAGACCCAAGTGGGCCTCGAGACGCAAACGGTTGAGAACCTCTGCTCTAGGAGGGACCGTCTGCCACGACCACAGTACGGGTGTTGGGGGTTTTTTTTTACCAATTATGTGGTAAAGGTGACAGGAGTGCGGGGAAAGCGGGTGGCGACCTTCACCATGGCAAGGAAGCCACCCGCTCGCGGTGCACTGCAGGTACATGGTTCAATGTGGAGCAGCTAAACCATTCGAAAACACCTGACGATGCCTCCGACGTGCGAGGTAAAACATCGCGAAGGAGAGAGCAGGAACACTCGATACGGCTGTCCCGAAAGAATAGCTATGGAGAGCAAGTCCCAGGGGCGGCGCGGTGGCCCAGTGGTTAGCGCTGACGCCTCACAGCAATAAGGTCCCGGGTTCGAATCACTCGGCTCGGGTGCCTTTCTGTGTGGAGTTTGCATGCTCTCCCCGTGTCCGCGTGGGTTTTCGCCGGGCACTCCGGTTTCCTCCCACAGTCCAAAAGCATGCTCCTGGATAGGTTGATTTGCTCGCAGACTAAAATTGTCCTGCAATGCCCGGCGATGGACTGGAGTCCCGTCGTCGGGTGTATTCCTGCCTTACGCCCTGTGTTTCCGGGATAGGCTCCGGCTCACCGTGACCCTATATAGGATTAAGCGGTTTCAGATAATGAGATGAGATGAGCAAGTCCCATACATCGAGCGGTAAAAACATATATCAGCACAACTATAGGATGTTTCCTAAACATAAGCCTAAGCCAGGCAATGAGTATGGAAGTGTATATTTATATAACTCTGCACCACCAATTGTACAAGTAAAATGTCTAAGCTAATGCACTTCAATCTTATTATAAATTATTATTCAGCAGACGCCTTCATCCAGAGCAACTCGCATCATCACGCTCCCATTTCAAAGACACATATATATACGCAATAAAAGCCTAACAGTAATATATTTGTTAGAATAATAATATTTGCACTTCTAGAGTGCTTTTCACCCGAGGGTCACAAAGCGCTGCACAGAGCTGTGGAGAGAACGGCATGTCGACAACAACATCACAGTAGATCAATTTAAGTAAAATAATGGCTAAAATTCAATGAGGGTCGTAACATATCGTCTCCGCCATCCAGCATGCTGAAGGGAAAAGGATTACTTAGACCGCTTTAACGAGAGCCATGGCAAAAAAAAACTGTTTCAGAATACGCAGAGATGCGTTCAAAATGAAACGTAGAATAATGAATTGACTTAGCACACACTCGGTGACATGAGCCAGGGCGAAGAATCATGGACTACACAAGGGGGCATCACTTCATCTCGAGTACTGCCAACATGCGCAACAACGCCTCCGTGGCTCCTTGTCAAGGCGCAAACTTCGTGACCTCACCACCCCTCACAAAAGAAGGAGACGGCAGGGGCAGATGCCAGCCACTGTTTCGCCAATGAACATGCTGATTAGATGGCAGTTTACATGCATAATGCATACGCTGTCTAACCAACAGAAAGATTTAGAACAATTCACGCTAAATGTGTATAAGTCACGACGGCGGCTGTCAAACTGTGTGAAGTTATTATTATTATTGCAGCGATTGGCAAGGCTCGCTCGTGATTTGCGTTTCAAGTTTTTAATGCATCAGTCTTTTATTTTGTGAGGTCAAATAGATATTTATTTGCAGATTTATACTGTGGTATTCTCATTAAATCAATGGTCATTCCCATACTGTTTGCTGATGTAGGTTTCCACGGCTCGACGCATGTTGACGCAGGAATCCCGCATCTAGAGCTTGCAATCTTTCGTCTGTGTTCATTTTTTTTATATCTATCTGTGACTGCGTTCCAAAGCTGCTCTTTCAAGATAGCCGTGTCGAGCGCTCCTCCTCGCTCCTTCACGACGTTTCGCCTCCCACGTTGGAGGCGATACTTTACAAAATCAATAACGGCCCCTGTGGAACGCTCGTGACTGTATATGAACTGTATCCTGTGCATTCATTTAATCCATATCCATGTCACAAGCCAAATACAAGGTATGAACAGCAAAAGGATGACGAGTTTGCACATTAGGGCTTTTTTGTGTGCATACTTATTTATGTTGGAAACGAACTTAGTTGCAACAATTATGGTACTACCAGTGTGTATAGACACTAAACCCTAATTGTGTGTTCATTTCATTAGCTTGGGTTATTTCTACTTGCCTTTTTTTAAAGGGCATTTTAAATAAACCAATAATGTTTATTGTTTGTGCAGTGTTCTTTTGTGTTTGCGTGTTACACAGTGTGCATGCTTTACGCTGGGTTTGCTTGCACTTTGCAATTACTTAATTAAGACTTGCAATTGGTCTAAAGGGGGAAATATTGGTTCTGGTGACATATGGAGTCATTAACCTTTCCATCTCGTTGTTTGCGTTTAAGAATCTCTGAGTGATTTCAAAGCACAACAATAACCATTCCATGCCCCCTTATCTAAATATTTCAGACGCGCGGCATCCCGTTTCATTCGACGGAGATTGCGTTTGTGTGCATCGCACCAGGCGGTGTACACAACACAGCGTTATAACCCTTAACGTGTCGTCATTTTTATTACCACAATGACCGGGGCTGGCGTTGCTCGGCGCCTTGATAGGACCCACGGCTGCCGACGCTGGGCGCCCGATGGCCGGTGCCATCCCAGGAGGACACGTGGCGCTGCGCGGGCGGAAGCTTTAAAAAGGCCACTGGTGCCACGCCGAATTAAAGAAGCGTTGAGCCCGATTGCTAACGCCTGCACGGACGTAATCGTTCAAGGGTCTCGGCAAATATTTATTAACCACCTTTATTGGTATTGAAGTCTGAGCAGTCGCCGGTTTAAACAGTACGCCCAGGGTGAGCGGTGCAACCAACACTCCCAATGGTGTGGGTATTGAAACAGGATTTTACGGCCGGATGCCCTTCCTGACACCAACCGCCTAGAGTCGGAGAATCTTCGGATTATTATTTGTGTGGAACCTCACCAACGGGCGGCGCGGTGGCCCAGTGGTTAGCGCTGTCGCCTCACAGCAAGAAGGTCCCGGGTTCGAATCTCTCGGCTCGGGTGCCTTTCTGTGTGGAGTTTGCATGCTCTCCCCGTGTCCGCGTGGGTTTTCGCCGGGCACTCCGGTTTCCTCCCACAGTCCAAAAAGCATGCTGCTACATAGGTTGATTGGCTCGCAGGCTAAATTGCCCCGCAGTGTCCGGCGATGGACTGGCGTCCCATCGTCGGTATATCCTTGCCTTGCGCCCTGTGTCTGCCGGGATAGGCTCCGGCTTCACCGTGACCCTGTATAGGACTAAGCGGTTTCAGATAATGAGATAAGATGAGAACCTCACCAAGACCCGCTCACCACCCGAGCAGGCGTGCAAGACTCCAGGCGACATAGCTTTGGGATACAGTTAAACACACAGACACACCACAATGATTGGGGGGGGGGTTATTTAATTATTTGATAACCAACTAACTTGAAGGGGGACCGTCCCTGAAGATGCAACCGACGTGGGAGGCGAACCAGAGAGGAGGGGAGGAGCGGCTGACACGGCTGTCCCGCAAGAGCAGCTACTGCAAGCAATCATTCGTCTTTCAGTCGGTGTTCATCTCAGCTGGAAGGAACCGTTGAGCTTCGTAGCTCTTGTCAAGCAAAGCACCGTGAGCAGTACGCATTACGGAGAACTACCTTGTACAGCGATCAGCCAGAGCACTGACACGACTCACTGACTTTATAATAATAATAGAATTTGTATCGCGCGAAAATTCCACGGATGTTCACGAATGGAACAGGGATATGGAGGGGCGAAAGGAACCGCAGAGAGGTGGGGAGGGGGAAGGTAGCCATGCAACCGGCCGGCGCCAATATTTTCTGTACACAGCGTTCTACATGTTATGTTATCGGCCGATTGAGTAATGTTTCATTAATTTATTTGTGGGACTAAACCAGGAGAACCTGGTGGAAACCCACGCACAACAGGGGGATAACGCAAGCTCCCGAGGCGGGAATCGAACCGCCTCGGGCAGCACTCTCTTTCCGTGAGACGCAGATGTTACCACTGCTCCAAAAACTATATTTATATAAAATACGGATTACAGCCTTTGACGGACATGTTTAGGCATGGCGTTGTTCACGCGTAAGTATCACATTTGTATTCCACAAGCAAAACAAGTCGTCGCCGACGCTTGGTTTCACGTAAATGTCAAAACCTGACAAACAGAGAGCTCGGCGTCAAGCAGCACCGCGTAGGAGAGATGACACTCGCATGGAAACACCCCACGTGAACGCGTGTGTGATGTGCTGGTGCACCCGTAACACTGGCGCGCGATTACCCATCAGTGACACAATACATAGCACACGCCATGTTCAGAAATACAAGCGCGCGTGACACTCGCTGAACAAAATTGCAAAGATCGCCCCATCACACACACACACACCCCCCCACATACTCTCAACAGACTGTCGGGTCAAGTGCCGTTAGCAAGCACCTATGCAGGACGATACGGCACATGGGGTGGGTGGCCAACACCGCGCCCGGCCGCCTTTGTCTCCCTAATGACTATGTTTACACACCGCACTAGGCACTCATCCGAGGCTTAGTAGACCTAGAGGCGAACCAGGACCGGTTCAAATCATTATCACTGGTGTTGGCCGTGCGCGGAAATTGAATTCGGGTCCCCACGTGTGTAGCCCGGCGCGCTAACCGCAGAGCTACCACAACCGCCATTCAATAATAAGTGGCAGGGACGTCACCATGGCTCCTGTGCCAGGCCAGGTGCACCTCTGTGTGTGTGTGTGTGCGTGTGGACCCCCTGGCGGAACATCTGCGCCGTCTTGAAACTTTCCGGCTGGCCTGCCTACTATCCATCCTGGGTTTAACCAGATTAGATTGTGTTAGGAGCACACAAATTCTCTAAAGATCTGGACAAAGTCCCATTGGTGAGCTCCGCCGGGAGGCGAGATTGCGGTGGCTGGGTCATGAAGCCCACATGTCCAGCCACCGCATTCCGAAGCAATTGTTGTTTGACCGGATAGATGGGGCTGAACGGGCGCGGCACGGGCTAGAGAAGAGATGGACTGATGTGGCACAGGAGGACCTGGAGCTGAGTGGACTTGCTGAAGACTAGTACCAGCGGTGCCAAGATCGACCTCTGTGGAGGAGGGTCGTGGAGGCAGTCGCCTTCCAACAATAACAGAGGGCGGATAAGCGATGCTCACAATAACGAGCGGAGCGTCGGGCGGATAAAACACAGCAAGTTGGCTGAGTAGGGAGCATAGGTGGTGCATCCGCCAGTCATCTCAGTCAGGCAACCCATAACACCTGGGTCTGCCCCGTGACCTCCTATCAGCGAGCCGTCGACACCTAACGTGGCTTAAAGGTGCATATGGCCTGGCACAGGCGCCGTGGTGACGCATGGCAGTTGTTTTTTGTTGTATGTGTAGCTCAGACGAAGAGACAAACGGCAACTGTTCCTGCTGCACCACGTGACGGTAGCAATCGGCCAAATCCACTGGTCCCCAGCACCATCATTGGCAGCAGCCCTGGCCAGCAGAGTCTCCCCATCAGCTCCCTTCCCTGCGAGTCGCGGTGCTGACCCGCGCGCCCGCTGCGCAACCGCTGGCGGAACGGGCGAGTGCAGCTCGCACCAACCCTTCCACCCGTGCTCACTCGGGTAAACAACTTTGGAACTGACGTAATAAATGATCGCTTCGAAAAGATGCTCTCTCTCTCTCTGGGCAGCCGCGTCGATCGCTCCCCCTCTCTCCATCGCGACGTTTCGCCTCACACGTTAGAGGCATCCTCAGGTGCTGTGTGTGTGTGTGTGTCATGTGTGTGACATATATTTATATGCTGGTACTATGTGTATGCTGCAGAAGAGACTTAACATATACACAGTGCCTACTTGGAACTGACAACAAATGGGGGCAGTGGAACCGCACGTTCTGAGAATTGAGTTCAGGCCGCACGCTCCACCTGGAGGCGAGAGGCGCGCACGCGGGACGTGAACGCACGCAACTGTGGATAGAAAACAAAGTTGGATGGATGCAACGCGAAATGATCTGGGGGGGAGAAGCTTGAGAATAAATGGCGTGGCGATGCCGCCTAAATTAAACGGAACCGTGGCAGTAGTTGGTTTGGCTCCATCATCCCAAATGAGCTGACCGAAGGGGCGATTGATGATAATGAATGACGTCATTATTGAGGCTCATGGATAACATATAAATAAACGTCCGTCGGCCTAATCGTCCCTTCCTGACCAAATTGGAACCGAAGCTTATTTCTATTAACAAGGCAAACGCCGACAATTCAGTACGCGTTCCAGCTCCATGCCCCTTTTACAATCGCTCAAGGCAGCCTCTCCTCAGTGGCACAAACTTCTACTGATGGCCCCGAGACCGCTCCCCAACCCAGAGGTTGCACACCTCAGTTTAATTCCCTCACTCGTGTGGCTGATCACCTCTTCCGCAAGTACCCCGTGCGTCGCTCACCTACACTGGCGGGTCATCTCCCGACCAGCGGGCCCCATCGCCTACTGCACGCTGGGACGCGTGCTGAGTCAGCTCTACCTCAGCGACTTCGCAAATAATGTCGACGTCTTCGAAAAGGCGTCGAAGGAAAGACGTAAGCTTTCGCGACTCGATGTGCGCAGAACTTCTCGGGACGTCCGTGTCGAGCGTTTCAGTTCCATGAAAACTGTCGATGCCTCCAATGCAGGGGGCGAAACTTCGCGAATGGCAGAGCGGGAACACTTGACACTGCTATCCCGAAGGAACAGCTATGGAGAATAATTCTTAGCTTTCAGAGTGGCCTCGCCAGCTGGAACTGCAAGGCATACAGGTTAGTGGTCGAAAATAACTGTATGCCTAAAGCCAGCGGTAAACAAGACTCTTTGCTTAACTAACGTGCCCATCGCCCGTGCCATAGCCACAGGTGCCAGCCATGTCTCTGGTCGCTCACAGCAGCGCAGACAGTGGTGGTGCCCATACAAACTCCACATGTGGTGTGCATGCTCCGCGAATATAAAGGCGGACGTTTACAAGCGAATGCGCAAAACACATGTACATTAATATTCACGTGCGCACGCACACGTTCACATCGAGAAACCAGGTTTTCATTAAAGCACAGGACCATCGGAGATTTTGCATTAGAGGAATCTCGGATAATCAGGACACGTGATATGCATTGCATAATCACAGGTAGAGCCATGTGCACACACGGATCCACACAAGTAAACACCCCCACACTCACATCTAATGAATGCACACACACAAAGCACGCACCTGCAATTTCTACTTGTATATTTATTTACTTGTTTGTTATCTAATTTATTTCTGCAATGGCTCGCATGGAATCGCGCGCTACGCGCAGCAATAGATTTCTACGTTTTGCAGGGGAATGCTGAAACGTGTAAATAAAAAAAATATTAAATGCTGTCCAGGCCTTCTTCAGCTCTGTAGACCTGCATTCATAAAAAAACGGTGGATTTGTATTTACTCGAACTACAATGCAAATGCGTGTTATTCCATTCACCTAAAAATTCACACATTTTGGGAATACTAATGGGCACATGTGGAACAGCTATAAAATTGTGCACATTTTTAGTGATGCTATTACCAGTCATCAAACTCTGCTGGCACACACAGAGCAGCGCCTCCTGCCAACTTGCGCACACGAACAGGCACGTACACGCGTACCATGCAGATCTATTCACACCCGTCCACATCGCCCACAACAAAATAACAACGAACTGAACGGCGCAACAACAACAAAAAACAAACTCCATTTGGTTTAGACCTCATATCGGGGCAGATTGTCTGGATGGCGGGATCAACCGTGCCCGTGAAAAATCTCAACTTTCACCCGCGTGGCGATTTAATCATCGGCTGCTCGCAATTTGTCGAGGGGCTGCAACTCGGTCGCCATGTGAACAAGAGAAAACGCTTTACTTGAACAAAAGGAAACAATGACAGCAGACGGGCGGCGCAGTGGCGCAGTGAGCAGTACTCTCGCAAGGTGATCTCGGCTTTGGTTCCCGCCTCGGGTGCGTTTCGGTGAGGAGTTTGCGTGTTCTTCTCTCCGGTTTCCTCCCACCGGCCAAAGACACGCTGCTGCCTGGGTTAATTGGCCCGCTGAGTAAATTTCCCGAAAAAAAGTGTGCCTTGCGGTGTATTGGCGACACATCCTGGGTATTCCCCCGCCTTGTGCCCTCTGTCGGCCGGAGTACGCTCTGCGCCCCCCCC
>JAZEWT010000001.1:41805597-41820308 GCA_036362905.1 Mordacia mordax
ATTTTCACCCGATCGTGCCGTAACTGAGAAATGCAAGGGGGTAGAGTGTGTACTGGCAAGGGCACAGTGGTGGAATTGTGAAACATTCTATGGACCACTTCATCGAGGAGTGGAAATCATGGTTGTATTAAAACATTATGAGGGATTATTGGCACATGAATGTTGCAGAAAGGGTGCAAAGCCACCAGCTGCCTGTATTGCCCTGAATTTATTAACCAGCCATCAAGGGTGTCTACCAAATCCTCCCGTAGGGATGCAAAAGCATTTGAAGCAATTAAGCTGAAGAACATGGGCAATGCCCACATAGAGAAATGTTAGGTGACACAAATGCCACGGCGTACACGTGATCAAGTTTCAGAATGTATTGCAATCAACTGTTTCAAGCCTTTGTTATTTATGCAAAAATAAATCCAGATCTAAAATCTCCACCGCACACAACTCAGCCAGCGGTGGATATGTCACATTCTTAAAGCAGATACGAATTTTTGTAAAGGACAACCATAAAAAGGGTCTCAATTTATCAAGCCTGAAGAAATGACGGGGCTCAACTGAGCCCATCAAACTAAATTCGAAAAGAAAATGTCGATGTACTGATGTTGGTTTTCTTGCCTCAATGTGTGACAAGCGATTTGAAAAGCTGCTCTTTCAGGCGTTTTTGCCACCAACGTCGGAAGCAAAACCTTCGAAAAGGTGCAACGACCAACACTCGTTGCGGCCTTCCTGAGAGAGCAGCTTTTGAGAGCAATTCTCATGAAATGTGTACGCCTAAGAAACATGCGGCGGACAACTTCTCCACATTGAACACCTCATACGCGGTACGTTGGACAATCTCATCTCATCTCATTGTCAGAAACCGCTTAGTCCTGTACAGGGTCGCGGTGAGCCGGAGCCTATCCCGGCAGACACAGGGCGCAAGGCAGGAATATACCCACGATAGGACGCCAGTCTATCACCGGGCACTGCCGGTAATTTAGTCTGCAAGCCAATTCACCTATGCAGCAGCATGTTTTTTTGGATTGTGGGAGGAAACCGGAGTGCCCGGCAAAAACCCACACGGACACGGGGAGAGCATGCAAACTCCACACAGAACGGCACCCGAGCCGACATTCGAACCCGGGACCTTCGTGCTGTGAGGTGAGAGTTCTCCCCACTGGGCCACCGTGACGTTGGACAGTGGTGTTAACTTATTGGTGCTGGGCAGCCTTGTGAGGGTGGTGGAGACTTGCACCGTGCAAGTGGCGCACAATTCTGGCTTCCACCAAGAGCACACGAGGGACACTCGCGCGTGTGCGCGCGGCATCTCGGTCACTCACAACAACAAAAAAACACCAAACAATAAGAAGCTGGAAAATCATTACAATAAATACATAAATAAATCCAACCAACAAAAGACATAACTGCTTAACGCTTTTAAAGCGTGTGACTTGTTTTACTCACACCGTTTCACATGATGAATAATTGGTTTGGCACCATGAGACCCTATCTCGCTTATCGACATTGATTTAACCTTTAGAGCATAGCCCCTAACGGTAATAACCACAAATCACTGTAATTGTCATTTAATTACATGCATGGATCATACGAGAATACGCCATTTTTAAATGAATTATTTATTAATGACTTAAGCAGGCCACACTACGTGTGAGTAAGCTGTTTTCGTGAGATAGGATAATTATTAATGCCACTGAACAACTTAACGACCGGTCCATATACTTGTGTATATTTAGTTAACACTACAGATAAAATATAGGAACTTTTATTTTCAGCACTTAATAAATAAGAGCGTGGGGCTTCTCCTGTGTAGAGCACAACTATTGTGTTCTATTTTAAGCAGTGAAACATGATCTTGGCTCTAAAGACTAAATCCTGTCCCCAAGAGCAAGTCACAGGTTAGAGTACAATAATTTTCACATCGCAGCATCTGAAACTGCCTAAGTTCATAAGTCAATGTTGATACACTTCTCATTATAAGAGAATAAATGTGCACGAGAGAAGACTAAGATTAAAACAAATAATTCGGACAAATTTCGGAATCACTGACTCTCGGTTCACCAAATCGGCACCGCTTACACTGAACTTTGTGTCCCAGATTCTACGTGAGTTTTGTACTGTGGGCACGTGCATTGCTATGTTTTGTGTATGTGTTCATCATTAAATAATATTGCCCGCACCAATGCTCATCGTGTGTGAGCGATGCCTTCAAGTCACCTTAATCATAGACGATTTTGCAATAAGTGTCAAGAGTCATGCCTGACCGACATGTGGAAATGGCGCAAGCTGGAATAAAGTCTTGTTTCATTTTCGGGCGTTCATATTCTCCGCTGATGTGTGTCTCTATATAGTCACAATTATTCCTTGAAGCCAGCTTGTAAATTTTTTTTTTCAAAACCGATATTTTATGGGTTCATTGAATTTCGTAGTGACATAATTCGGAAGGTTTCCGTGACCAATGTTATCGATGAAATCCTTTTTTCTGGGTCAGGTCAGGCAAAGAAGTCGTGTCGTTTAACCCTCCACCACCCGACACGGCCACTTAGTAAGGCTTGTCACGTGAACAGAACGTGCCAATTCTTCACTGTCTCAGCACAAGGGTGTGTGGGACAGAAAACACGCAGGGTCCCGGCAGACACAGGGCACAAGGCAAGGATACACCCACCATGGGACGCCAGTCCATCACCGGGCACTGCGGGCAATTTAGTCTGCGCCAATTAACCTATGCAGCAGCATGTTTTTTGGACTGTGGAAGGAAACCGGAGTGCCCAACGAAAACCCACGCAGACACGGAGAGAACATGCAAACTCCACACAGAAAGGCACCCGAGCCGAGATTCGCACCCGGGACCTTCTTGTTGTGAGGCGACAGCGCTACCCACTGGGCCACCATGCCGCACGCCCAGGATAAAAGTTGAAAATAATATTCCACTGTATTTTAATGCGGCAGGAACGACCACACACACGCGTCACAAGGCACAATCCTCCCTTGACCGAAGTACAGAATTCCATGTGAGGGTCTCATCTCATCTCATTATCTGAAACCGCTTAATCCTATATAGGGTCACGGTGAGCCGGAGCATATCCCGGAAACACAGGGCGTAAGGCAGGAATACACCCGACGACGGGACGCCGGTCCATCGCCGGGCATTGCGGAACAATTTTAGTCTGCGAGCCAATCAACCTATCCAGGAGCATGCTTTTGGACTGTGGGAGGAAACCGGAGTACCCGGCGAAAACCCACGCGGACACGGGGAGAGCATGAAAACTCCACACAGAAAGGCACCCGAGCCGAGAGATTCGAACCCGGGACCTTCTTGCTGTGAGGCGTCAGCGCTAACCACTGGGCCACCGCGCCGCCCTCCATGTGAGGGTGAAAGACATTAACTCTGATGCACATCTGACGGCAGAACGCTTTAATCCGGGAAGAAATTTCCGTTCTGGTTGAATAGCAACAATAATTAAAAATAAATACAATTTATAACGTGTGGCACATATTCCTTCAATTTGGAAAGTGTTCATTCGAAGAGAGAATGACTCAAAGGCGTGAAGTAACCAGCAGAGGGGGGTGAGAGGAGGAGGGGGGGGCTATGTGGTTAGACGGTGCCAACCCGCCAGACAGAGTCCTACATATTGCGATGCTATCGGCCAATTGAGTTATGAGTGTTTTTTGTTTAGTTGTGGTAGGAAACCGGAGAACCCACAGGAAAACCACGCAAGACAGGATGGAGAATACAAACTCCACACACAAAGACGCCCAAGGTGGGAATGGAACCTCCTCGGGCAGGACTTTCTCTGAGGCCCAGATGTTATCATGAACAACAACGTTGCATATCTGACCATCATATATCCGCCCAGACCAATAACCAAACCAAACGCAGTATTTGCGCGTGATGTGACTTGTCTTTTTCCGCAGACGTTTCTCAAATCCAATCTTTTGCATAAAATGCACCTATTTCCGCAGTCTCCAGTTAGTCTGATGTATGTATGACTTTCACCCGTACCGCGTTGAGAAACAGTTCTACAAGGATGAAACAGGTCGACACCAACGCTCAACATTTACTCTCGTGTCAAACAACGTAAGATATTCCTAGCCATGGGCATTGACTGGGTACATATTAAACGTACTTTAAATTCTTCAAACACGCGCACAGATGTTGGCTACGCTTCACGTCCCAAGTACCAACACGGAACACTTTAAAAAGTAATGCCTTGATAAAGCTGTTTGTGTTACGTTTCCGGCTCAAATGAGGCATAAACCACGGTGATTCGTGACACTGTTTAGTAGGAGAGGGGAACACTTTTGTAACTTTATAAAAAGCGCAATCATAACAGAGTGGTTTTAATTATAAGGTGCCAAAAAAGGGTGTCAAAAAAGTGTAAAAAAGAAACTAAAACAGCAAAATCACTCAGTTTCTTGTCCCACCACCGCTCAGTAATGAACCTGCATTATCTCAGTTCAACTTCACACAAACACAATGTGTTTGAACATAGTCTGTCGTTTTACCACAGTGTGTCTTTTTTTCTAACATTAGCATGCAACTGCCTGCACTTTAACATGTTTCAGTGGACCTGTGATGTCAATAAACCACAGATGGAATACCGAAGTTTTAATAAAGCGTTAATGTAACCATCGTTTTCCTTCTTGTGCCACAATTATTCAACGTTCAAGTTGCACGAGTTGAATCACGTCGTCTTTAAATTAACGCAGCTCGAGGCAGAACTCTGGCAAAAGTGAGTGGATCATCCTGTGCTAGAGAAGGGCCTTCACAAGGTGGTGAAGTCTTATCGACCACCGCGAATCGACACTAACCGCACCTTTATGCTCACCTTCCCATACGGCATAATAATAATAATAATTGCGCGTCTGCAGCGCTTTTCACCCGAGCGACACAAAGCGCTGCACCGAGCTGTGGGGAAAAAAAAGGCATGTCAGCAACAACAACGACATATGAAAAGCAAATGATCAACAATAACGGTTTTTTTGAGGGGGTTTTTTGCCTTCATTTAAGAACCATTTTCACTCTGATCTACATTGGAAGTGGTCTGAGACGATCGACTCGCCACACTTGTGACCTTCGATTAATCGCGAGTGTTCATTTCGATATCACTTCTCTGGTGCTGCGCGAGGGATTGGAGCTGATCAGTCTCGGCCTCCGCGAGAGCGCGGCACTTCTAAGGCTCAAGGCAAGTTGAACAAAGATTATACAATGAAGTAAAACAAATGAGGACTTGCAGGAATATATATATACACACACAAATACCACAAGGCTTTTTGGGAATCCCAGTAAATCTGTACTTCTATAAAAACGATAGTTTCTATCTTCACGTTATGTCACTCACACATTAACCCTGGGTGTCCCTTAAGCCAAGTTGTAACAAATGCCTTAGAAACTCTTAGATTTCTGCTGCAACTTGGAATGAATGCCAGTCTCTTCGCTCACTGTTATACATAAGCATTATTTAATAGATCTTCTAATTTTAATTTTTGGTATATCTTTGGTCAGACATCCTTATTAGTGATTGCTTCGAAAAGCTGCTCTCTCGGGACAGCCATATCAATCGCTCCCTCTCTCTCTCTCCACCTCGCGACGTTTCGCCTCACGTTAGAGGCATCCTCAGGCACAGTGTCTCTAACGAGTGAGGCGAAACGTCTCGAGGTGGAGAGAGGAAGCGATCGACGCGGCTGTCCCGAGAGAGCAGCTTTTCGAAGCAATCATCATTCATCGAGCCGTGAAAACCTACATCATTACATCCTTATTAGTGTTGTACGGTTGTTATAGCATGAAGGTTTCTTCAGTTACGCATCCACTTCTGTTCATTTTTGACTTTGTTCCATCTTTAGACGAATGCCTTTGTAAAACATTACATAAACACACCATTTAATCATATAATATGATGTCAATAGCCGCAATTCCAATTTTTGGCTTCTAGAACAAATTTTAAAAAATCACACACCAGACCTCACACTATTGATCATTTAGAAAGCAACGCGATGCAGAAAAGTAGAGTATTGCTTTAAAAAACATTTCAGCAGTAATCGTTTCAATTGTAAAAACAGCATACAGGCTGGGAAATTGGCAATTAGGCAAAGTATACACTGTCACTTTGCACCTGCAATTGGTATAAATCTACAGCTTTTATTAGAGGGAAGATTATGGTAGACATCTGGAGTCATATTCCTATTTCATTTCCGCCAAGGTTAATACGAGGATTACTACACTGTATACTTTGGCGGGTACAGTAGTGAGTGTTCTTTCAGTTGGGGTAATTCGTATTAACCTTGCAGCTGTCCCCAGAGTTTAATGGGTTGGGAATATTTCACATTTAACCTTGAATCGCAGGATGCAAGCTCGAATCGCAGCACTGACTTGTTACTCGCGACTTAAGTTAGTGTTTGGAAGAATTCCATTGAAGAGAGAGAGTGCTGATTAAAAGTACTGTACGTTATGCCCACAGTACGCCAATAACTTTACGAGCGATACAAAACGTTACATATTTGTTTTAACCACCAAACCTCATTAGATATGCAACCCAAAAAGATGGGATTTTTTTTTGCATTTGCGAATAGTATTTGAAAGCATTTTTTTGATCATTTATATTGTGTGGGTCCCAAACTAATATGGTATGTTACGAGTTCGTGGAATTAAGTAAGTGTCCTTTCTTTGCAACCAAAATAAAAGACAACATTTCCCCGCATAGGCTTAACAGACTCTAGAGCAGTGGTTCTTAACCTGGGTTCGATCGAACCCCAGGGGTTCGGTGAGTCAGTCTCGGGGGTTCGGTGGAGGTCAAGACACACACCTCACTCATATGATTCGTGATGACACGCCCCGCTTGGCCATCACTGGCTGCAGGTGATCACATTCTATTTTTCCAATAAAGAAGGGTTCGGTGAACGCGCATATGAAACTGGTGGGGTTCAGTACCTCCAACAAGGTTAAGAACCACTGCTCTAGAGTCAAGTTCCATTAGGGAGGTGGGTGACCAGCACCACACCCGGCCGACTTTGTCTCCCTAGTGACAATATTTACACACTGAGGGCTTCACCGACCTAGGGGAGGCCCAAAACCGGCTTATAAAATTACCACTGGTGTTGACCGTGAGCAGGACTCGAGCTCGCGTAGCCACGTTTGTAGCCCAGCGCACTAACCGCTTGGCCACAGCTCTCAAAAGCCAGAACACCCTGACACGAGCACCTTTCCTGCGCCAGTCGTTTACTGATGCGCGAATCCATCTGGAGCTCCCCAGAGAAGAAGAGCGGTGACGTGTTTGTAAGGGAACATCCGTAAATATCACACAATCTTGCTCAATCGTAAATTTCCTCCTTTTAGCTATCCACCAGGTGGCAAATCTCAAACTCTTCAAGTAGGTAGTGTATCTGTTTCACTTTGTCTCTTCTGCCACGCTTTTGGAGTGTGATATAACAGCAACAAAACGAAATAATGTATAAATAGCAAACAGGAATCAAGTGTAAATCCGAAATATTTAAACTGTGTCTCAAATGAGAATATTTTGAGAAAGCAGTTGGGCTTCACACTGCAGAATTCAAGGTACTGGCTCAGTTTATTTCAGTCCTATACTTTGAAATTGACATTGGTCCCCTGAGTTTCCCCACCTTTCTCTATGATGGAATATTTAGACATCCCACGTTGTTGACTGCCTTGTGTATAAAAACTCATTACTAAACATATGGTCCCTGTTACGGCTTACAGTCCAGTTAAAGTGCCTTCCTTGTTGAAACAAAGCCGGGACAGAGCTGATCATCAACATTGGTGGCTCTGACACAGTGGTGAAAACTTTACATTCCTATGGTAATAATAATAATAATTGCATTTATAGAGCGCTTTTCACCTGAGGGTCACAAAGCGCTGCACAGAGCTGCGGTTGAACGGCACACGCCAACAACAATGACAGAGAACGTAAAATCAGCAACAACGTTTTCTTGGGTTTTTTTACAAATACGAGCTGTGGAAAGAACACCATGTCAACAACAACATAAGAATAGTTCCGCTGAAAGTGAAACAGTAACGATAAATGATAGGACATTAAGTCAGCAAAAAAAATCTTCAACAAACATGGAAGGAACAAATGTTCCTGAGCAGGTACAGGTCGGAAGAGAGCCAACATCCTGGCACGACACCACTGAACCGCATCAACAGTCTAAGCTGGAGGAAGGAATAAATGTTCCCAAGCAGGCGCAAGTTGGAAGAGAGCCAACATCCCGGCACGACAACACTGAGCCGCATCAATTGTCTTAGCCGGTAGGGATAGATAGATAGCCGTTTATTATTACAGCAAAAAGTGCCCAGTGAGCTTGCAAGCTCTGGATGCGGCATTCCTGCGACACAACAAACGTTAGAACTGAAAATATTATTTGTTAATCATTGTTAATTTACCACAATTTGTTAAAATATGGCTATGCATTTGCATTGTGTCGTAGTTTTTTTTATTATTTGGTAAAATTATTCCCTTTAATGCGCAAACTTTAAATATTGAGGCTGCTTTAAAAAAATAATTCTTGAATTGTTATTTTTTTCTGGCGTTCTTTATTAACCAGACAGGCTTCAATTGTGTGACACGTCCCACAAGGCATGTGCCCGTGTTGTTGCATATGAGACAACGTGCCACCCAAAACAAACACTCTTCAATCTAAAAGAGATGATTGTGAAAGATCGATCTGTAAACATACATGGGAACTTCAGACTCGAAATAACCGATATAAACGCGAGAGCACAAATGCTCCGCATCCATTTTCCATAAACACATTTAGTCTTATATGAGTGGATGACAGGGCGCACATGATTTCAAGCCATACTCGATTAAGCAATAACTTACCACCGGAGCAGGTGGCCAGTCGACTGCAGGATATTTAACCCAACCTTCACCTTATTCTAATAGTGGCAACCACCAAGCACGCAGACAGTTGGCTCTGAAAGACAATTTCGCCACATGCTTCATTAAAGCTGATTGTATCAGCTAAAAGCTTTGCTATTTTTATAACCCATTGGAGTAAGCCCAATGGTGTAAAAAAAAACTCCACATCAATATTCAAAAGGAAATGTTGGACCTTTAAAAGAACAAAAATATAATGAGATGCAATCATGAGCATTATAGCATCAATAATGGTATTATTATCATTGGTAGCAGTTGTTAACGACAAGGTCACTGGGTGATTCTGGGGTCAGCATACTTAGCGGGTGGTTACAAGAGCTCGACTCTGGGCAGCTGCTCACAATTAAAACT
This sequence comes from Mordacia mordax, assembly GCA_036362905.1. Taxonomy (NCBI): domain Eukaryota; kingdom Metazoa; phylum Chordata; class Hyperoartia; order Petromyzontiformes; family Petromyzontidae; genus Mordacia; species Mordacia mordax. The sequence goes on from JAZEWT010000001.1 coordinate 41,814,834, forward strand.
TATTCTTTCGCTATCGATGGTCTCAGGCCGCTTAACATTTCCTGCACAATGACACCATCAGAGTTGGCATTCAATTCCCCCTCTGAAAAGGAAAACAATAACGAGAGTTGATGAAGCTTTGATGGATGTGCTGGTGACAACACCATAGGAGGACTCACGGAAACGCGTGCCCTCTACTGCATGAGGAATTAACATCTTGGGAAGAATTGATACCACGAGCCATTCTCTGACAAACATGAGTCACTGCGCTTTGTGAGATTTTCAACACCACTAGCCTGAAAAAAACTGGGGGGTGAGCTGGGGGCAAATACCAAAATATAAGTTAAGAAATTGCTAATGTCAAATACTCTTGAGACACAAAAATTATTATAATAATTGCATTTATAGAGCGAGTTTCACCCGAGGGTCACAAAGCGTTGCACAGAGCTGCGGTAAGAACGGCGCGTAGACAACAACGATATTGGAACGGAAAAATCAGCAACAATAAAAAAAATTGTGTTTTTTTTTATATACACGTCGTTGCAGAACAACGTGTCAAATATGATCTGACTTTCAAGTCATATTTTAAAATGCGAAAGCATCAGTGTTTATAATACATACATTGGGAAATGGTTAAAGTAACATTTATCATATAATAATTTCATTACTAGAGTGCTTATCACCCGAGGGCTACAAAGCGCCGCACAGAACTGCGAAGAGAACGGCACATTAACAACGAGATAACAATGGCAAATCAGCAATAATGTTTTTTTAAGGTTTTTTTTAATTATAAATCCGAGCTGCGGAGAGAACGGCATGCCAAGAACATCAGGACAGTTCAACTGAAAGTCAAACCGTAAGAATAAATTATAGAAGGACGTAAAATAAGCTATTTAAAAAAAAATCTGCAACCAACAAGGAAAAAATAAATGTTCCCGAGCAGGCGCAGGTCAGAAGAGAGCCATCATCCTGGCACGACGACACTGAGCCACATCAACAGTCCTAGTCAGAGGAAGGAATAAATGTACCCGAGCACAAATGCTGGCTGTTCAAAAATGTATATGATATATATATATATACACAAGCGGTTTTGTTTTAAGTCAAAAAAAGAATAATTAATTGTGAAATCAGGTATAACTACAAAACATAAAATGTAATATCCTACAAAAAATGCATTCCGGTTTCACATACTGTAATAGCCATCAATAAAGCATCACGATTTTAATCCGAAATTTGTTGGGTCCATCACCCAAAGGGCCCTGAAAGACACACAGAGGCAATACTCCATTAGCCATTTGACAAGTATGTTTTTGTCATTTATATTTAAATTGAACTTCACCCCTCAGAGATAGCCCCAAAATGGAAATAATTGACCACAGCTCTCACAAGGTTTATCGTTCCTCCAGACTCCCCACGACAATGAATACTTTAGAGTACAAACAGAAGATAAATGCGCTTTTAGGATAAATATTTCAACCGGTGCTATTAAGCTACATAAATTTTGAATCAGCGTGGCATGGCGTGCCTTGTGCTGGAATTTACACTGCACCTGCTAGGAGTGGCGAGTGAGCGTTTGGCAGCTGGCAGGTGAGTGTCCCAACTGTCCCATTGCCTCTTGCGGGGCCTTTCGGGCAACTTAATTAATGAGTTGGTGGTTATTTCCTCCCGAAAAGTAATTATGTTAATGCTTGTCAAAATTGTATTTTTTCTTAATCGACGTTGATGTTGAATCACGTGAAATTCAAACAAAGAGTGTTGCTTGCTGTTAATACCCCAAATGTTGTACATCCTGGGTTGGTTGCCTCTTCTCAATAAATAGAAACTATCTCGTCTCATCTCATTGTCAAAACCGCTTAATCCTATACATGGTGGCGGTGAGCCAGAGCCTATCCCGGCAGACACAGGGCGCCAGGCAGGGATATACCCTCGGTGGGACGCCAGTTCATCACCGGGCACTGCGGGCAATTTAGTCTGCAAGCCAATTAACCTGTGCAGCAGCATGTTTTTTGGACTGTGGGAGGAAACCGGAGTGCCCGGCGAAAACCCACGCGGACACGGGGAGAACATGCAAACTCCACACAGACAGGCACCCGAGCCGAGATTCGAACCCGGAACCTTCTTGCTGTGAGGCGATAGCTCTACCCACTTGGCCACCGTGCCACCCTATTAGAAGTCATAATTCCACAAATCAAAACATTCACAACTTTAACAATTATGCATTTCGGGTCATCTTTATCTTGCTGGCTTTTTCCTGAAATAGTATGCACTTTGGTCGACATATTTTTCATGAAATCCATTCGTTTCAGTCATGTACAAGGTACACAGATGCCACTGCCTAAAATATTCAGAAGTATAACATTCTTTTGAGATTAAAATAAACATATTTCAAAAATGTCATATTTAAAAAAACAGGTCATAAATAACTGATTTGTTTCATTTGTTAAATGTAATAGAGTGATGTACAACATAACTCTAGAACAATACACGGAGGTAACCGGAACGAGGCTTGGTACGAATATTGACAATAGAATGTTATTATTCAGTTGTGATTTAACAACAAACATTTACCTAGAAATCACCATCAGAATGATCCACCACAATCGATCCACTGCTGGATGAAGGCCTCCTATTTCCCATGATCTTGCAAGTTAATAATCCACCTGTTACCACCAGCACAGAGGTGTCTGTCACTCCATCTCCCCAATGGATGTACTCTCGAATAGGTTCCATTCCAATAATATGTCGATGTGTAGTTGCAAATCTATATTTTAACAATATTCCACATTATTGCTCCATGATATTCTTCGCGTGACTTGACTGAACAGTTTGCAATACTGTGAGCTCGGCAATCTTGTAATTTGAAACACGTAGGAATACACTCCTTAACTAATCATCGTGTCAATTTTGGTCCATTAATCATAATTTCTTGGTGCTTGACTAGGTATATTTATAAATCCACGAACCAGAATCAGTTAAATTTCCCATTTCCCCTCCATCCAGGTGTGGGCCGTGGCATTCCGTATCTACAGCGAAAAATGACATTCCTCCTTTCAAAGGTTCAAGGCTACAGCTGTTGCTCATTCTGGGATTCATTGGCATATGAAGCAACAAACTTTGAAGCAAGTGCAAGACTCTGGTAGGAGGTAGGTAATAAATTGACCACCTGCTGTGGGTAATACATTTACAGGATGGCATTAGGGATAAATAGCACATTGCGTCCCTACGGTGGGTGCGGTTCGCGTGAGCTGGAAGGGTTCTTCTCCAGATTCATCGGTGGAAGTGCACTTCTGTTTGTACCTACTGTGCCACCAGGGGAGGATGTTGTGGTCCCTGCACCATCAGATGTCCTTTTGCACACTGGACTTAGCGGTGCACCACTGTTACGGAGAACCAGACAACAGCTACCTCCCCCCCCCCCGCTCCACTATCTTACAGCAAGGAGATTTGGGTTTCATTTCGTTCCCGGCTAAAATATATTTCTGTGCGGAGTTTCCGTGTTCTTTAATAATAATAAAATTTACATTTCTAAAGCGTTTCTCATCCGAGGGTCACAAAGCGCTCGATAGAGCTGTGGAGAGAACGGAATGTCCGCAACAACAACATCAGAGTAGATCAATTAAAGTAAAATAATAGCTACAAATCAATGAAGGACGTAAAATAACAAATAAAATTATTGTTAAACAAATAAAGGAAGGAATAAGTCTTCATGAGCAGGTGCAAGTCAACAGGGAGCCATCATCCAAGCACGTAGCAGTAAGCAGCATCAACAGTTCTAACCACAGGGTTTTTAGGCCTTATGGAACAAGTGAGTCTTAAGACGGGATTTGAAGATGTCCAGGGATGCAGGTGACCGAATTATTTGCAGATTACCATGAACATAATCATGAAATAATTGTAATAGCTATGAATATACCCTATAAATATATAAACACAATTGTGGGTTTTTGCCGGGTAGTCCGAGTTTCCTCCCACAATCGGAATACATGATGCCGCCTTAAGTTAATTGTCCTGAAAAAATTACCGCTGGCGCCATCAGATGTTGCAACTTGCTTAACCCTCTCTGCTGGACAACTGTTACAAAGATCTACACAACCCAACGGCTCCTTCCAGCTTAAACAAACAGTGGCTGAAGCCTGGCCTCATGCGCACACTAAAAATAATTATGCACTTTGACGTTTTCAAGCCTTTACGTCCGCCGTGCTCTCCCACTCAACAAGGAAACGGTAGAGTTGTCTCATCTCATCTCATTATCTGAAACCGCTTAATCCTATATAGGGTCACGGTGAGCCGGAGCCAATCCCGAAAACACAGGGCGTAAGGCAGGAATACACCCGACGACGGGACGCCAGTCCATCGCCGGGCATTGCAGGACAATTTTAGTCTGCGAGCCAATCAACCTATCCAGGAGCATGCTTTTGGACTGTGGGAGGAAACCGGAGTACCCGGCGAAAACCCACGCGGACACGGGGAGAGCATGCAAACTCCACACAGAAAGGCACCCGGGCCGAGAGATTCGAACCCGGGACCTTCTTGTTGTGAGGCGTCAGCGCTAACCACTGGGCCACCGCGCCGCCACACTTTTATTTCTGTTCCAGTGGCTCGAGTCACTAGAGGGCCCCACACACTGCTGGGCGGTCCCGGGTGGATCTACCGCGGTGATGAGGTCCCTGCTCCGTGTTTATTCCACTTTCGTTATCCCTCACCGCTGTCACAGTCGTGACACAGACGTCTGCTCGCGAGAGAAAGCCTCGTCCCGTCTTAAGGAAAAGGAAGACGAACGGCCCCTGCATTGCTCGCCCAAGCCAATGGCTGTGGAACAGCCTGAGCCAAATGAGGCTCTGGAGAACCACCCCCGAGAGGGGAAGTAGTCTACTCTTCGGCACGAGGAAGACCGCGTGGAGGAGACAGGAATACCCACACTTTACCCCACCACACCCAAATTGCTGGGTGAATCGACGAGAGTGGGGTGGGGGGGAGGTCCCTGGTCAGCATGGGTTTTCGCCGGGCACTCCGGTTTCCTCCCACAGTCCAAAAAACATGCTGCTGCACAGGTTACTTGGCTTGCAGACTAAATTTCCCGTAGTGCCTGGTGATGGACTGGCGTCCCATCGTGGGTATATCCCTGCCTTGCGCCCTGTGTCTGCCGGGATAGGCTCCAGCTCACCGCGATCCTGTACAGGACTAAGCGGTTTCTGACAATGAGATGAGGTGGGGGGGGATTTAACTTCCACAATGGGAGATTTAAAAAGCGCCCACTGGATTTCTAATCCAATGTGCTCCCCGTTACACCACAGCAACATTTTTTTTTTACCGTACAATAACTAATTTTAATGCATTGCTTAGGGGTAAGGGACTATGTCCACTGTAAGATTTGATGTTCTTATGTCGTTGTTGTTTATTGACATGTCGTTCTCTCCACAGCTCTGTGCAGCGATTTGTTACCCTCGTAGGCTCACCACCCGCAGGAAGGTCCGTGAGGGGCCGGTGCAATGTGGT
>JAZEWT010000001.1:41830389-41850958 GCA_036362905.1 Mordacia mordax
CGCACGAACATAATGACAATCATACTGTTGATGGTCTCAATTAGCACAAGGCATGCAGGCAGATTGGACAAGAAGGAATGGATGGGAGTGGATGTGAAGAAAAAGATGTATCCTGCAGGGAGTAGTCACCAGAGAACCCATCAAAAGTGTATGAAGAAATAAATTATTATACACACGCGCGTTGCATCGGTGTCTGCACGCGGCATACAACATTCACATCTGTGCAGTCGAAACGGGGATGTCACAGTCCCCCCGCGATGGATAGTGTCAACTGTGAAATGTTCAGTGCACATTGGTGTGCACCACATTTTAAGCTTATGCAAAATTAATTCTGAGCTATTTTCCTGTTTACAATACTGTGATGCCAAATTTTTGTAACGGTGATATTGTGGCCATAACTCTTAACGAGGGAATAATATACAGATAGTTACTGGGGTTGAAGCGGGTTTAATATTTGAAATGCCGTTCAGGGCATATTAACTGGCGCTACACTTGGGAACGTGTGCATTTCCGTTCTCCCCTTGCCACCTCGTGTTAAGTGGCGGAGGCACATTAAAGACCCCTTTGATTGTATTAAATAACTCAAGAGATAAACAATCCGTACACATTGACGAATGACCATTTGTCAATAAGATACTAGATAAAGGTCTCCTGACACCACGTCCATCGAGGGGGTTACTTAACCATACATAATCAGCGTTGTCAGCATGCGTTGGTAGGAGGGAATATCCCAGTACCAGTTCAGATATCACGCAATGAATGTCTATAGTTACTGGGAATCAAAGCCTAATCACGCGGTTAACTGCTGCTTGTGGCAATCACTGACACCGCTCCAATCACGATCAATGTATACTCATTGTTAATTTTAAGTGCATTTAGATAATTTCTTTATTCAACTAAAATATCTGTAAATGCAATACCCATGTTTAGCCCAAATGTGGGCGGCAAATGTGTATTTTTAAATGTGTGCGTCATTCATTCTGCACAATTACTCGTGACACGCGCACACATTTTACGGAATTGTTTATCGTTTTGCTGAAAGGGTTTCGAATTTTATCTATGTTTGGTCTGAGAGACACTGTGATTTTCGTGACATGTTTGTTTCTGAACATTCAGTTTATGTTGGACTTTGCAAGAATACGAGGTAGAGTCTTCATTTAAGCTCTTATCATATCAGCTTAAAGCAATGTCCACCACGCACAGAGCGTATACACATCATGCACAGTGTCCATTATAATTCATACTGTATACACGGCCAGCAGATTTTATACACAAAAAAAGCATTTTTTGGGCGGGCAATTTAAGTGATACGATAGGATAATGGGTTATATCAAGTGTCTCATAGCATTCATCATTGACATTGTAGCGCTTATTGCGTTATGTACTGTATATATCTGTGTGTAGCAGGATGGTGTCAGATACAATAGTAAAGCTGTGGAAAGATTAAAATGGCATTTTTGTTCCATTGACCTGTTTTTAATAGCCAGGCTGGCAGAGGGAAGCAGCCCTGGGTAATACGGCATCCTATTTTTCACTAAAGAAATGAACCTTTCAAATAGTGCCAGGGTTGCCTTTTATGGGCCATAATCCATCTGTCAGGTTCAGCCCTGGCGAAGCCATTGAACATTGGCGTGGGCTTGTAACGCACGGCATCGCGCTGAAAAAGGCTGCTTTTTTTTCACCCTCTTATAAATTGTAATGAATGCGTTTGATAATGCCCTGACATTAGCAGCATGATTGCTCTGTAACTTTGGCACTCTCACCCCTTGCACTGCATCCAGCGGAGAGCTCGCTGGTACTGCAGCACCACCTATTGGCTCGTGCGCTCGTAACCGACGCGGCTGGAAGCGTGCTCACACAAAGTTACTTTCTCATCATCGGCAGCAGCGCCAGCATGGGCCACGATGAACCTACTAACGAGGCAAGATTTCCATCCTATCCCCAACCCGCACCGAGCAGCGTGGTGAAGTAGGAACACCCTAAACTTTTCGTAAAGAGACCACAATACCATAAGCGGCCGTTGGTGGCAGGGTCACCTTTCTTTGTTGTCATTAAAAACGTCTCGTTCCACCAGTGCCACACTTTACAAGAATGATAATAATAACACAATAAAAATTGCATTTCTCGAGCGCTTTTCACCCGAGGGTCACAAAGCGCCGGGTCGTGTAATTTAGACCAGCACTGCATTTTCACGCGAGATCTCTGTTAAATTCCCCCTCCCGTGAATTACGGTGGCTGTGCATTTACTCGGCGTTATCCGTACCAGCGTCAAAGGCAAACTCCCCAATAGAGATCACACAGGGCTTCTCTCCCTCGCTCTCCACAAGGCGTCTGCGTAAGTGTTCTCCCACCAAGCGTTTCTTTAGAACATTCTTTTTTTTAAGACGATTGAAATGGCTTTTATAAAGGGGCATGTTTCACAGCCATATTATTACCATGATTATCTCTACATTATGTCAATGCATTTTTATGCGTAGTCTCCCACTGGTTGAGATGGGAAATGTACGTGTCCCCGGATGATTTATTTTGCCGTCCTGCATCACCCCATGCTGACTGTTCGAATAGGAACCGTTATGAACGGTGTCTGATGGGCTGAGAAATGTCATTAAAGCAGACATTTCGACCACCACCGTACATGGTATATATTATTCATGTACATACGTGTTAAAAGCGCATTCACGAAAATCATCGTGAACGTGATAGTTATTTAAATTATAGACCAACCAACCGTAGACGCCAGCTGGGCTTGGAAAAAGTTTTTCTACCGAAATCCACGTCCATGCTACGATAGAGTGGCTCACTGTGTTGGTTGAGTTTCGCCCCAACTAACAACCGACACGAGGCGGCGGCGGCGGCGGCGATCGGAGAGTGCCCTCGCATTACGGACAAGATTGCCCTGCCGCTCCGACGAGAAATAACAAAGCCACCAAGCCATCGGTTCAAATTGCGGAAATCTTCCTCGATAGGCGCTTCCGTGATAGCGACCAAAAATAAATAATATATATCGCGTTCACTGCACAGAATCATGGGTGGTTATAGATGTGGCAAGAAACACTTCATTAAGGATCCAATAATATATTTGTCATAATTGCTATTATTTGTAGATAATAACATTCTGTCATGTTCCAGTTTATGCGAAATCGTTATTTTTTACCCAAATATAGGACATCATGATTGCTTCCAAAAGCTGCTCTTTCAAGATAGCCGCGTCAATCGCTCCTCCTAACTCCTTCGCGACGTTTTGCCTCCCACATTGGATAAAATCCTTCGGCATTCAGTGGGTCAGACTTTGTGTGGATGTGCTGTTAAGATGTCGTCAAGTCATTTTATCCATCGATGTCACTCCCTTCCAGGGACAATGGAAGGGGTTCCCTTTGAAAGATCCCATTGTCTTTCTCACATATTAGAATTCAAATGAACTGCATCCATTCCAACCCATGATTTACCAATTACTTTGAGTTTGTATATCATTTATGCCTGCCGAGTTATTTAGAAATCTGTGTTGGCTGTTTTTTTTAATGTTATCTATAGTACACTATTAAAGGCTGTTTACTGTTTTGAAAACTGGCTGCCAGGCTGGGCTGAGTTTTATTCTCATTTTTTTATTTTTGGTTCATGGTTCTTTTCTATCTTGTGCATATACATTGCTCCATGGACTAATCTTGGGCCATTGTGGCAGATAGTTGCCAGTACAAGTATCTTGTCGAAATCTGTGTGTTGTGTATCTACACTGTGGGCTGCTGTTGCTGATTTCTCCGTATGCAGTAAACGCACTGTAGCCTTGTGGTCTCTCTTCCTTGTGGCTATTTTTCTGTTTGCTCGATGTACACTTCTTTACAATTGCTGTAAGGACTGCAATACACGCCTTCTGTCTGCAACGACAGTCTGTCTTTGGGTGATTGAGCACATCCTGCATCTTCTGATGGTCTGTGAAGATGTCTTTTTTATGATGTATATCCCAATATATGTACTATTATGTCTGTGGTGCCTTTCACATATGGCAGGGAAGCGCGGGTTTTGGTGTTTGCATCCTCGTCATGGTTTTGCTGTCGTAGTCTTCTCTTTATGGTGCATTAGATCTCTGTTTTTGTGCATCCATTGCTGAGTATTGCCTGTTGTAAATGTTGTAACATCAGCCCAATATTCGACATCGTGCAAGCATGGAGCTGCTACGAGGAGCCATTGCAGATTCGAGACTTCACCTGGACGACGCTGGGAAGTAACTGAACAGCGCAGCCACACAAAGACCGACCCACAAAACGCCTGAGGATGCATCCAGCGTGGGAGGCGAAGGAAAGAGGAGGAGCGATCGACGCCGCTATCTCGAAAGAGCGGCTTTTGGAAGCAATCATCATGCATCTAGCCGTGAAAACCTACATCAGTACAATATATAACAAACTCAATGACATTCTGTTATTACCGACCCCAGCTGAGGATGGACATCTGTGAAAAAAAGCTTCATGGTTCATTGGGTTCTTCCAGCTTAAACCAAATATCTGCGTCTATGATGACCGACGGTCACGTTTAATGATGGAGCAGCAACCGAGAACTGGTACGCAAAGCGAGGAGATGAGCGACGAAATCAGTTCACATGCAGGTGCTCAGTGAATTATTATTTCACTGGATCGTGAGAGATTCTGGCAGCGTTGAGATGCCTACATTCAACAGTGGATTTACCAGGGCTGCTGATGGTGATGGTAAGATCTGTGTTTATCATTCACTCACCATTGATAAGGATAATAATTGCACTTCTAGAGCGCTTTACACCCGGGGGTCACAAAGCGCTGCACAGAGCTGTGGAGAGAACGGCGTGTCAGCAACAACAACAACAACTACAATGTATGAACAGAGAACAATAACATTTTTGTGGGGTTTTTTTTCTTACAAATCTAAGCTGCGGATAGAACGGCATGTCAGCAACAGCAACATTATAACATCATAACATCAAACCTACTTCATAACATCAGATCTGAATAATTGACAGCCTAGATTTGTGATTTACGATTTTTTTTTAAATGGGGCCTTAAAATAAATGTTAGTTCAAGATGATTTTTTTCGTCAGTATCACGTTGACAAAAAAAAACATTGTCCCTCACATAAATATACACAATTATTATATTGAGCCTGAAACTCTATGATGCGTACAGCTTTTCTGCAATCCTTGCAGCTAAAACCCACAAAATTGCAATAAGTGGCCATAAGTATGTCTCTACAGGAAGTTAGAACCCTTCATATTTGGCATCCAGTAAATGCATTCCCCGTATTCAGGAGGCGGCACCCTCACCATTACAGCGATTGTTCGGCTAATACGCTGCACTTTTGCCTCGACAAAGAGATGAACAGAACTATAGGTGAAGCTCTTAGGATGGAAACTCAAATGAAGCTTTTCACACTGTGAACAATCTTATAAAGTGCTCATTGAGAGATTACGGAAACCGTGAGACACCGCTAGACTGCATTAGGCTAATTAGCTTCCCACCGGACCGAAGCACTCCCAGCTAATTGATTTCCGAACAGCGGGGGGGGGGGAGTCTCAGCGAGGGGTTGGTGAGATGACTGGCACATCCACGTGTGGCGCCTTTTCTGTGCCGGCAGATGTGTCAAATTACAGGGTATCGCGCCGAGACAAAGGCGGCCAATCTGATTAACTGGTTAGCCTCCACATTATCTCGCTAAACACTCCGGCCATGATTTCACGCAGTGAGAGCTAGAGCTGCTATTAGTAAGCAAGAGGCAGTCGGAGCAGTTAGCTGTGAAAATATATAATGTGTGTGTGTGTGGAGCTCGGCAGGACACGCGTGCCCTGGGCACACGCTGTGCAGCCGTGCATTTCCTGGACAAATCCCTCTTGCAACCTGAAATCAGCTCTTGTATAGTACCCGCATTTATTTAAATCAGACTGCCTAATTTGGCCTGTAAATATACTTGCATTTATTTAATGAACGCATTGTTGCAGCGCCTTTTCTCTCTCTCTCTCTCTCAGAGCTAATGTCTTCGCATAGGTGATATAATATACTTTACGGTATTATACGTGATTCTCGTGGTTTTTTTTATTTGTTTCAACGAACTTTCTATAGCCACATCACTTCGACCTGTCCGATTATGTGGTATTGCGGTAGTATTTTGAAGTTCGATACCAGTCTGATTGTATTTCTTATTCTCAATGAACACTTTCAGGAGGCTAACGTACAACCATAACAGACGGATAACCTCAGCTTGTTTGTAGATGCTATAAGGGTGCATTTTTACATCGCACAATCGTGCGAAATGAGCATCGAAGGGAAGCCTTAATCCAGCAGTGAATTGATCATGGCTCATGATGATGATAATGCGAAGCCAATTTTTTTTTATCCATTGCTAAGTGTAGACCTTGTATAAAAAAAAATAACCGGTTCCTGTGCAAAGTCTTTTTTTTTATCAGTTAAGATATTGTTCGTGACCAAAGGTCTGAATAAACGTGATTCTTAGCCAACACCTCAAACGTTATGCTGAGAAGGTGTAAATCACAGAGAGATGTGAACAGGCCACGCACGTGTTGGACACTTGTCCAACTGTGATGACTAAATTGTCCTCGTGCCATGAGATGTAACCTCCTTGTCATTTAGAATCCTCTTCAGATAGAGCACATTTTCCTATAAGTTCAAAATCTGCTTCATAACACAAATTGCTGTTATAATTATTGATACTCATTTCACATTTAAATATCACATTGCACTTAACTGAAAAGTAGAGAATGGAGCAAGTGCTTATATATACACATACCTGCACGAAGATTATCAGGTTCAAAACCTTGATAAGCCCAAATTTTATCTGCACACCACCAAACGTTTCACGTCTTAAGTCAGTTTTACTTCCCAACTTATTGAGTACTGTTCAGAGAATTCAGAACCTCAGCAATGTTTCATCAAGGACATCAAAAATAATTCCTGGTCAAAACAGCCGTCAGCAACAAACGCCACTAACAAGCTAGGTCAAAAGAAAATGCTCTGCATGTTTAGAATAAAATCGTCCGGAGGGCAGGTTCTCTGATAGTCACTGTTTAAACGTTTCCAATTTAATTAGATATGTTTATATTTTGTGAGAAACCTCGTAGATGAAGGGATGTACACACAGCTGCTTGGTGGCATATTGTATTGCATGATCGTAAAAGATCGCAGATGCTTGGGAAGGCCTTAATCCAATAGTGGATTGATCATGGCTGCTGGTGACATTGACAAAGATGCCTTTACCAGTTTGCCAGTGGTCGTCTCTTTGGAAAATATATCATATCTGTCGCCTATTACTTTTTTGCCAGTATACATATATAATATTACAACAGGTAATTGCCAGGAAATTATGCATGTGTTAAGATCTTAAGACCTGCATAATCGCCAGATACGGTAAAACCTGTTGTAATCTTATATATGTATACTGGCAAAAAAGTACCCATAGCGTTAACAGCTCCACCTAAGCTATAAAGCATTGATACTGCATTGTCCTGAGCTGACTGCTTTTTGGCAACGGCTGACACCGGCAAATAGGCTCAAAAGGAAGTCACTGCCTGGTGAAGGTCTGTCAGTTTGAAGGACAATGCATAGGTTATCAACGCTACCTGTTTGCATATTTGCCAATAGTATGTGTGGCTTTTGCTAACTGCACGCATTGTGAAATGTGTCTATTGGGTGTTTGGGATCTTAACACCTGCATAATTGCCTGGCAATTATGCAGGTGCAGGTGTTAAAATCTTAACACCTGCATAATCGCAGATACGGTAAAACCTGTTGTAATCTTATATATGTATACTGGCAAAAAAGTACCCATAGAAGTTCGCATGTTTCAACAGATTACAATGTTTTAACAATTTGAAATACGTGACGTGAGCGTAACGGCAAGTGTACCAGCAGGCGTTATTAATTTGAGAGCACACTCGGAACTCAGCATGCACTGTTCCAACGATTTCGATAAATAGAAAGATTGGCCGCCAACCAAATCCTATATCAGACAGACTGAAGCAGAGCATAGAAAGCGACTGCCATTTTTGTTTTGCAAGATAAAAAAACAAAGCTTCTCTGCCACGCATGATGGTCATTGCCCGAAACGTCGGCTATCAGACACTTTTTCTTTATAAAATAATAGCCTTATTGACAAATACGAGGGTGTAATTCATAGTTTGTCCGTCATTTTTGTGCTGCGTAATTTGACATGGCTTAATATTTACTTTACGGTGTGGTTGAGGTTTCATTCATCCTTGCTGTGAGGTCATTCAATTACCTTGTGATTGTATATGTGTCGTTACGTTCTTCAGTTTCAACGTTTGCTGTATCGCAAGAATGCCACATCCAGAGCTTGCAAACTCACTGGGTATGTTCTGTTGCAATAACATACATCTATCCACCATCTGTGTGTGCAGATTGGTGTCAAGGCGTTAGCGTTTTCCAGATATTACATTTTACAGTACGTATATATATGCAGTACGATGGTCAAACGTTCTGAACACCTTACTGCAGTACGACTGACTGTTATATTGTACTATGTATGTATCCCACGTCTATGTTACCCAAATTCCCTTACCTGCACGGACCAACGTGGTGACGTTTGGTTAAATGACCTCCATGGGTCATATTAATGTGGAGAGACCTTCATCCAGCAGTAAATTGACAAAGGAATGTACACGTATGTGCTGCGTATGTCATCATCGTTATCGGTATGCGCTTAATCCTGTACAGGGTCCTGCGGGGATAGGGGGCAGAGCTATCCTAGCAGAGGGTGCAAGGCGGGGCTATACCCAGGATGTAACGCCAGTACACCGAATGGCACGGGGGGGGGGCTATTTACTCAGCAGGCCAATTAACCTAGGTAGCAGCGTGTCTTTGGGGAGTGGGAGGAAACTGGAGTACTCGGCAAAAACCCCACGCGGATGGGGAGAGAGAGAACACGCAAACTCCGCACAGAAAGGCACCCGAGCTGGGAATCTAACCGGGGACTTTCTTGCTGTGTGCCACCGTGCTACCCCTGCTGTGTATGTGCTGTGTAGTATAAGCCAGTTGGCTATACATATTTTTAAAAAGAGTAATAGAAATACATTCAAGAGCATAGATTCTGGAATGCTTTGCAACATGCGTTTATCCTCAGAAGTACATTAATCCGAATGATCGTATCTTCTGAGCCACATGAGGCGACTTCACACGTGGTGACTGGAGGAATACGACAGGCATGATGTCATAGTCTTGGCATAACATGCTTCATCATTTCACACCGATTTTTTTTATCTCAAAAATGTTGCCAACCCTTTCATTAATTTGGTCGGTTTTCTCCAGGGTAAAAACCGAGCAGTGACAAAATCATATTCTTGAGAGTCGTTAAATTATATCGTAACAAATTTATTGGAATTGCCGTGACCCCCACGCTACCAACAGGCAGAGCTTTCAACCTTGGTTGGAAAGCATTATAAATCATCACCAAATTCTACTTACACTATATATGTTATTAATTACTGTGTATATATGGTCTTGTTTACGCCACAGAGCTACTGAGATCTATTCATGAATAGCGTCAATAAAGTACTCACAGGTGTAAAAATGTCAGGCGGCCGAGCTGATGACTCACTCTGGGCTGTCAGATCCACATCCACCCCTTAGTGCTGCTAATAGACCTTTTGAAGTAATTCACATTGGCCCAGCGCTCACTAATGTGCTGACTCAGGAAATTGAAACTTAGCATGGGTCTCCTGATCAGGTGCTGCGGTGACTGCTTATTATGCAGCAGACGTCAGGAGCGAGTGATGATCTGAGCTATTCCTCCTCCTACGTTACAAAGCCACACTTGAACAGCGTAAAGTACATATGGGCCAACGAACATGGTCCAACATAGAGTAGTAAATTCAGCAGTTGCTGTTTGGTGTTGGAGAGCGTTTGCTCTTCAACACACTGGTATGCTGAGATAGTGAATAATTGGTACGTTTTGTTCACGTGGACAAACCTTACTAATTTACCGTGTCCGGTGGTGGAGGTGTGGTTCCAAGCCTCGCGCCGTGGCAGGCTGGGTGCGCCTGCACGCCCACGCCCAGCGATCGGGCCGTGGAGGGGTCACGGTGATGTGGGTGCGAATGGGGTCATCCGGGGTGACAAAGGGTCAGGCGAGGTGAGAAGGAGAAAGTGAGGGTGACGGAGGATGTGATGATGTTCCCGGTTAGCAAAATAACCCCTTTCCTCTTCGTGGTGCCCGTCGGTAAGACTATGGTTGCTGCTCTCACAGCTTCCACAGCGGCCAACGGGGCTCTGGATGGGTGCGGGGGGCTGGTGCCCCCCCCCCCCACCTTCAATTTAATTACGATTATACCAAGTGGAATAAAATAAAAACGTATGACGTCTCCTGGCTTAACCCCATTTGGCAGAGCCAGGAGACTGAGTTTTCACCCCCGGGGTTCCTTCAGGAACAAGAGGAAGCTGCTGTACGTGGCCATGTGGAATGTTCGAACGCCTCGTTGCGGAGGAGAGGTTGCCACTCCTCTGTCGGGAGCTGGATCGGTACCGCCTGGACCTCTGTGGGTTGCAGGAGGTCCGGTGGACTGATTCTGGCTGAAATGAGCAGGAGGGGTGGACAATCCTCCATTCGGGACAAGAAACTGCCAAGCAACAGGGAGTAGCTCTCCTTAATTAAAGAATGAAAGGTGCGTGGGAACGTGGTGGTGAGGTGTGGAAACCTGAGTCCCAGGTTACTGTGGTCTCGCCTACCTATAAATGGGAGACGAGGGATGGTGGTGGTGGCTTACGCTCCCACTGAAGATCAACATCAGTGGAGCGATACAAGCAAGGTCAATGAGTCAATTGACTTCTATGACCTCCTGTCTGAGGGTTTTGGCTAGAGTGGCCCATTGGGATAGAGTCATCCTGCTAGGTGACTTTTATGCTCGAGTAGGTCATGATGCAGACATCTGAGCTGGAGTGCTTGGAAGGGATTGTCCAGATCAGCTCAACAACAAGGTAAGAGGCTGCTAGATTTCTGTGCAGCCCATGGGCTCCTAATAACCAACACGCTGCTCCATCTTCGGCGCATCCACAAAATATCTTGGGTGCATGTCAGGTCCAAGCAAGACCATCTGCTGGACTACATATTGGCGGAGCAGCGGATGCGGGCCTAGGTCCTTGACACCAGGACCTACCGAGGAGCTGATCTAACCTCTGACCATCGGCTTGTCATCTCTAAAATCCGGCCTGTCATTCTTCAACGGCAGTAGTGGGTGTCCACCAAGGACCCCATTAAAGCCCATAGTTTCCTGGTCTCGGCTAGCTAATGAAGGCTGTAAAAGAAAATGTCATCATCGTTTGCAGCTGGGGCTGACATTGTCCCCCACTCCTCCCGATGCCGAAAGGAAATGGCTGAGGTTTAGGGCTGTGGCTCATGCAACTGGAACGGCTGCAATGGGTACACGTTCCAGACCTCCCCAGAAACCCTGGCTGATGGAGGTGTTCAAGCTAGTCGAGAGAAAATGGCAGGCCCACTTCCACCGCCTACAACATCCTATGCCCAAAAACAAGGTTTAGTGCAGCCTTCGCTCAGAGGTTCAAAGAGCTGTGCGGCGTTGCAAGGATGAATGGTGGTTGTAGGCTACTGTGGAGATGGAGTCTGCCTCCGTAGTCCATTATCGAAAATCACTCTTTAATTCAATGAAAAGATAGGCTTGCAATGCTGCATTAATTATTCTTCTTAAAGGGGAAAATGGTGATCCTATCTCCAACCCCCAGGAACAAGTTTGCAGATTGATAGAGCATTTCTGTAAGGTCTTGGGGGAGGGAACCCCCCCCCCCCGGAACATATATCACCGTGGTACAACATGGGGGTGACCCTTCTGGGGCTGTGGTGCCTCAGATAATGGAAGAAGTAGCCACACCCTATGAGTGGCTGGCGGAGATGCCACCTATAGAGGAAGTACAAGAAGCGATCCAGAGCCTGAAAACAGGAAAAGCACTGAGCAGAAATGATCTTCCAACCAAAATGCTGAAGCAATGTGGTGCTTCTATGCAGACTGCTCTGTATGACATAATTAAAACCGTCTGGAGCACAGGAAGAATGGAAGGATGCCCTAGTGGTCCCCCTTCTTAAAGAATGTAATAACTATTGGGGAATCTCGCTCCTCAGTGTGCTGGGTAAGGTCCTGGCATGGATTATTTAACATCGCATTGCTTGGCACGTTGTGGAGAGGATTGCGGAACCCCAAGGTGGTTTCAGGCCGAGGTGGTCTTGCACAGACGCCATATTCTCTCTCCGGTTGCTACAGCAGAGATGTAAGGAATCTCTGATTTATTGACCTGTTCAAGGCCAACGATATCATCAGTAAGCCAGGGTTGTGGATTGTTCTTCATGCTTTCGGTATCCCTGACACCCTGCTCACTATCATTAAGGACCTTCATGAGGGTGGGCAAGCCTGGGTAAAGCGGCGTGGTCGGGAGTCAGAGCCATTTCTTGTTCACCTTGGGGTGCGACAGGGATACCCTCTGGCTCCTACATGGTCAATTATATTTTTTGACCACGTAGCTCAAGAGGCTTTCCATGGACGTTCCAGTGGAATTTGCATCTGGTACAGGTACAATGGGAGGCTAATCGATGCCCGGGTGCGGTCAAGGAATGGCTCCTTATTGGCCAACCATGTTATCTATGCCAATGATTTGGTGATCGCTGCTCATTATGAGGAGGAGTTGGGGGCTCTGCTGTTGAACCTGGATGATTCCACAAAGAGGTGGGGTCTTACCATCAGTCCCACCAAAACAAAGCAACTGTCTGGGTATTTAGTTCCATCGAATACTCTACCTCCTTAGCTCTCCATGAGTGATGGGGCAGTTGTGGAGAAAATGGAGAACTTTTCATACCTAGGCAGTGTGCTTATGGCCGGTTCCGGTTTGACAGCGGAGGTCTCGCTCTGAATCATTCGGGCAGCATTATCATTTCATCGGTTGCGTAATGCTGTGTGGAAGTTGCCTAGCCTGTCGCTCCACACGAAGTTTCAGGTCTCCTCAGCTGCAGTAATGCCCTGCCATCGCTATGCTTGCGTGGACCCCCCTGGTGGAACATCTGCACCATCTTTAAACTTTCCAGCTGGCCTGCCTACGATCCATCCTGGGATTAGCCAGGCGAGATTGTTTGAGGAGCTCACAAATTCTCGAAAGATCTGGACAAAGTCCCATTGGTGAGCTCCTACGGCAAGCTGTGGTGGCTGGGTCATGTAGCCCGCATGCCCACCCACCGCATTCCCATCGGTTGCTGTTTGGCCGGATAGAGGGGACTAAACGGGCGTGGCACGGGCTAGAGAAGAGATGGACTGATGTGGCACCAGAGGATCTGGAGTTGAGTGGACTTGCTGAAGACTGGTACCAGCGGTGCCAAGATCGACCTCTGTGGAGGAGGATTGTGAAGGACGATACGGGGCAATTAGAGGCAGTCGCACTCCAACAACAACGAATGGTTGAGGAGCGATGCTCAGAACAACGAGCGGAGCGTCGGACGGATAAAACACAACAAATTGGCACAGTAGGGAGCATAGGTGGTGCATCTGCAGTCATCTCTTTTTTTTGCCAGTCATCTCAGTCAGGCAACCCATAACACCTGGGTCTGTCCCGTGACCTCCTGTCAGCCAGCCTTCGACACTTCACGTGGCTTAAAAGTACATATGGCCTGGCACAGGCGCCGTGGTGACGTCAACACCACTTAGTGGCGAATGGCGGTTGTTGTTGTTGGTGTTGTTCCCCCCTACCAAAATTGTAAACAACACGTGGTCTGGAGTGGGGGGGGGCGGAACATAAAGTGGACGTGTGAAGATCGGATTGGCTAAAGGGTCATGGGATGATATCGCATGTCTGGGTGACGTCTGGGGGGAGATATAAGGAGATGTGCGGAAGCGAAGCGAGGGTTTCTGGATGGGAGACTGGCAGGGAAGCCACAACGGGCATGTAAAGGGGCGAGTCGTTAGCGGGTGAGGCGCGGGGTGGGTAGTGAGTGTTGTGTGTAAGTGAGTTGTTGATGGTGAGTGTTTAATAAAGAGCTGGAAAGACGGAAGTCTCCCGTCTCCTCGCTGGAGTGGCTGCCGCGTGTATGGTGGAGTCAAGACGGCGTCGCCGTCACGGGTTCTGCACGCGCCGTCGGAACAAGAGGGCAGCCAGCAGGCAAGGCTGATTGGTGGCGAGGGAGCCGGCCCGTGGACCTCCCTTCACAGAGGGTATACGACAAACATTTTTGTACATGACCTAACCCAAAAAATGTATTTCATTGACAGCTGTGGGCTGTTCTCTCGGCTCGGAGCTAATCACACCGCGATACAGCAGTGCCGGTGAGAAACAAACCTGCCTTATGCGGTCGAAGGCTGCCGAAAAGGACAGTTGATATAATCTCATCTCATCTCATTATCTGAAACCGCTTAATCCTATATAGGGTCACGGTGAAGCCGGAGCCTATCCCGGAAACATAGGGCGTAAGGCAGGAATACACCCGACGACGGGACGCCGGTCCATCGCCGGGCATTGCGGGACAATTTTAGTCTGCGAGCCAATCAACCTATCCAGGAGCATGCTTTTGGACTGTGGGAGGAAACCGGAGTACCCGGCGAAAACCCACGCGGACACGGGGAGAGCATGCAAACTCCACACAGAAAGGCACCGGAGCCGAGAGACTCGAACCCGGGACCTTCTTGCTGTGAGGCGTCAGCGCTAACCACTGCGCCACCGCGCCGCCCCAGTTGATATAATCATAACCACAAAGTAGTTCAACTATATACGCACTGCAGTCGACCGGCAAGTGGGGTGAAGTAGAGGTACCGCCACCTTTTTCAAGGCGTATGGCCAACGTTGGATGCCCTTCTGCTGTCGGTGGTGTGGAAAACGCTACCACATTACATCCCACGCGCAGCGACCAGAGAAAAGCCGTCCTGACGCCACGGCGTGGTCACTTAGAAGGGCAGGTCTGGGAAGGAAATAGCGCACAATGGCGACAAGGGTGAATGCGGGCTGCTGCATTTATCATAGCAGTCCTGCTGACGTACGGGAGATATGGTGTCAGCGCTGAAGCAATACGCTATCACAGAGACAAGGACATGGCTTTCAACACCTCGGTCACTACAGCAGCTTTTCTGTATTCACAACGATATGCAGTAAGCATGGGGCGACAAATCGGAGGGTTCAAACAGCCTCGGGAATGTTGTCTTTGGCGGAGAGAAAACCCTCGGATGCCATCTAGGGGACATTTACATCAGTCACGAATAAGCAAACGTGTTGCTTGTACCTGCCGCAGCACGGTTAAATAAAAATCCATCCCCCCCCCGGGCAGGCGAGGAATTGAGGAGGGCGCATGTCTCATGGCTGCCCTTTTCCAGTGGTGGAAATTCCACATTCCTATGGAAGGGAGCACAGGATGACCACTGCTGATTTCCATCCACGCGATAGTAATTGTACTAATGCCAAAGACAATACATCACCCGATGTATGACTGTGCCCGGTCTCGTCAGGTCTTCAGCGCTGAATTTTTCAAACTCAGTCTCATCAGACTGAGCTTGAAAAATTCTTGAGTGGAGGAGCCACCATCTCGGTTCGAGACTCACTTGCTCCGTAAGGCTTTCAAGCCCTCTGGCTAGGACCGTTTATGTGGCTCAATGTCGTCGTACCGGGATGATGGCTCTCTGCTGACCTGTACCTACTTCCTTGTTTGTTGAAGATTTTTTTTTTAAATAGCTTATTTTACGTCCTTTTATAATTTATTGTTACTATTTGATGAGTGATGGTCAGTGATGTCCGTCACTATTTCTGACCCTTAATCAGTAGTGGCAGTTCTCTCATCTCATGGTGTGGACCAGGCTTTCTAAAGCATACCTGCCTTTGACACTGCACAATGTAGTATTTTGTTTGTATTTTTTATTTTGTGTCCTGTAATTTACTGCTACTATTTCACTTTTAATTGAATTGTCCTATTGTTGACTGCCATTCTCTCCACAGCTCGGAATTGTAACAAAAAAAAAGCCCCAGAAACATTTCTGTTGCTGACGTGCCGTTCTTGTGTTGTTGTTGTTAACTTGCAGTATTCTCCGCAGGTCTGTGCAGCGCTTTGTGACCCTCGGGTGAAAAGCGCGCTGGAATTGCAATGATAATGGTGGCGGCTGCTTCACGGATACGTTGTCGACAGCAGATGGCAGTGCAGGCAAATCCATCGGTGGGCTGTAGAGTGTAGAGATTCTCTACCTTGTATCCTCAACGCTAACGTGGCCCTCTTGGGTCTGGTCTCCAGTGACCACCAGGTGGCGCTCGCGACCCCACTGGGGGTTGATAATGTGGGCTGTAGTGCATGCGCTCGTCTGCACTCTTGCACCTTTAAACCTCTTCATCCTGACAGAGTGGTGAAGCATGGTCCAAAAAAAACCCACGAGCCACGGCGTCGGGGGGCCTTAATCCAGCAGTGGCTTGACATAGGGCTACTTATTATTATTAAACGGTAACATTGAGCGCAATGGTGTGCAGGATTATGCATGCGCAACGGGTAATGGTCTCATCTCATCTCATTATCTGAAACCGCTTAATCCTATACAGGGTCACGGTGAGCCGGAGCCTATCCCGGAAACACAGGGCGTAAGGCAGGAATACACCCGACGACGGGACGCCGGTCCATCGCCGGGCATTGCGGGACAATTTTAGTCTGCGAGCCAATCAACCTATCCAGGAGCATGCTTTTGGACTGTGGGAGGAAACCGGAGTACCCGGCGAAAACCCACGCGGACACGGGGAGAGCATGCAAACTCCACACAGAAAGGCACCCGAGCCGAGAGATTCGAACCCGGGACCTTCTTGCTGTGAGGCGACAGCGCTAACCACTGGGCCACCGTGCCGCCCAAGTGCAATAATTCGATAATTATTTATTTTAACCACGGTGGGACAGCACGTCTCATTATGTCAAATTTGTTGATTGCACAGCCGATGGAGCAATGAGCAGCGATGCCGCCTCACAAGGTCCCGGGTTCGATTGCCAACTCCTTTGGCGTCTCGGGAGTTTGCGAGTTATCTCTCTCTCTCTCTCTCCCCCCGTGTCCGCGTGGGTTTTTGTCGGATACTCCGGTTTCCTCCCACCGTCCAAAGACACGCTGATGTCTCGGTTAATATTATTAATTATGATTTAGCAGACGCTCTTATCCAGTGCGACGAACATCATTGTAGAGGTGTGAGGAACACCGCAGAGCGGCGAGGGGAAGGCAGCCATCCATTCGGCCGGCTCCAACATTTACCAGACACTGCGTTATATTACGACGTTATCGGCCAATTAATTAACGAGTACTTTTTTTTTAGATGTGCAAGGAAACCGGAGAACCCGGAGGAAAACCGCACAGAACAGGGGGAGAGAACACACAAACTCTACACAGAAAGGCGCAGGTGTTAGCACTGCGGCACCTTGCCGCCTGCGGAGAAATTTGCCACAAAAAGTGTGTCCTGCGATGTAACAGCGTCACATCCTGGGTATAGCCCCCGCAGCCCTGTACATGCTTAAGCGAGTAGAGATACTGAACTGAACATCTGACTGGTGGAGATGCGTGTGAAGGTTGTGTGTTCACGTGTCGCGTTGTCACGATGCCATGGATGACACTCATGTCGGTTTCCACCGAGCTAAGAAACTGGCCTCTGCTAATCGACATTTTAAGTTGCATTCGTGTCAGAGCACACATTTGTTCAGTGTTGCCTTGTTGTTAACACGAGGATCCATGACCGCGTCTTCAATCCTCTCGCGTTGGGCGGTTGCCTCGGGTTAACTCGCTGTTATCGTGAGTTACGATCTCAAACCGACACGACAATCGCGGTCCATAAGTTAAGATCTCAAATAGACACAACAATCGCAGTGCCCTCACGAAACGGACAATTCAATTACAGCTGATGTTTCCTTTTTATCACAAGATACACTTGCCTGGAATAGCTGCCAAGCTACACGATAAGAAGCAACATGAACGTGTGACTCCAGTACCAAGAACATCCGTGCAACGGCGCTATCGCTTTAAAGTTGAGCAGCCCGAACGATTGCTCACAAAAGCCGCTCTTTCGGGATAGCAGTGTCGATCGCTCCCCCTCTCTCCTCGTTTCGCTTCCCGCGTTGGAGGCATCCGCGCGCGTGGGATGCCCAAACGTCGCGACGAAGAGGGGAGGAGCGATCGACGCGGCTATCCTGAAAGAGCAGCTTTTGGAAGCTAACAGCAATACGGTGCGTGTTGTTGCTTGAAGGTAAGCGATTTCACGTTCATAGCAATTTTCAATAATGATGGCTTGGATTAGCATTCGAACGTACCGAAAAGTTTGTCCACAAATTCATGAAATGTCATTTTCGTCAAAGGCTACTTAATTCCCCTCTGGCGAAAACCCATAGATAACAAAAAAGTGAATTTAGCAGGGCAACTTTAGTCAACAATTCACAATCTATAGGGCGCATTGCAGACCTGGAATAGATGTTGATGTTAAATGTTTATTGTTACAGCAGAAAATACTCAGTGAGCTCGCAAGCTCTGGATGCGAGATTCCTGTGATGTGAAAATCGAGCTGACAAACGCAACAGCAAATACGACCAAAAGGTAAATAAACAAACTCACACCACCAAGTTGTGTACAGATGAAACTATAGCCATACAGTAACACGAAATAACGCGACGAATAAATGCGACAAAGAAGTATGAGTACAACAGTGCGATGGGAGTAAACTGAATAATCTTAATGCTTCACAAAACGGAAAGAGCTTACGCAACCATTCAAAACCACCTGTCCATTGTTGCAATAGCATCTGGGCAGAAATGTTAACTCATGTTGGGATCTAAGATGGAAAGGTGGAAACACCAATGCAGAATAACCCATCACGACGGGTTATGCAGTACAGTACGTGTTATGTAAGCATCGTGCGCTATAAGCGCGGTTAATATGTGGAGTGACGTCACCGCGACGTTATTTGTGCACGTGATTAATGACAAGGGAGCTGCCGAGTGGTGGGGGCACGCGTTTGGAGGAAAACTCATCCAACACGGTAGGTGAACGGCATCGGTTACTGATCGTTACCGCGGGAACAGTGGTGCACTGGCTCAGGCATTTCGCTGCAGAATATCACAAATGTTGAGTTTTACTCCAGGCCATGGCTTATACCCGTCATTCTCAACCGCCAGTGGGCCGCGAGAGCTAACTAGTGGTCCGTGGAAACCAGACCCAAGTGGGCCTTGAGGTGCAAACGGTTGAGAATCCCTTGACGTATGCACATCGGTGTTGCAGTCGTGCTATCTAAACCGGTTCTGGCGCCACTTATTCCATATACCAACGCCCAAAGTCCAAGGTACATGCACAACACTTAAACCCACCAGTTAATAACAAAAATGTAAGCGACAGACAGACCGTGCCACAGTGCGACGAGACAGACAGCTCCAGAAATAACTCACTTTTGGACAACGTGTACAATTGGGTTCGTGACCAGTTACAATATAAAACTAAATAATGAGGCACGGCGGCCCAGTGGGTAGCGCTGTCGTATCACAGCAAGAAGCACCCGGGTTCGAATCTCGGCTCGGGTGCCTTTCTGTGTGGAGTTTGCATGTTCTCTCCTCGTGTCCGCGTTGGGTTTCGCCGGGCACTCCGGTTTCCTCCCACAGTCAAAAAATCATTCTGCTGCATAGGTTAATTGGCTTGCAGACTAAATTGCCCGCAGTGCCCGGTGATGGACTGGCGTCCCATCGTGGGTATATCCCTGCCTTGCGCCCTGTGTCTGCCGAGATAGGCTCCGGCTCACCGCGACCCTGTACAGGACTAAGCGGTTTCTGACAATGAGATGAGATAATACAGCATTCTGTCATTTTCAATATTCAAGACAAACTATTTCTATTCACCAGGCACGTGCAAAACATTTCTCTCAATCTGCCACTTCTGATGGGATTAGACATCGGTGCAACTGCTGCTGGGCGGCGCGTTGGCTCAGTGAGTAGCGCTGCTGCCTCACAGCGGCAGCGCTACTACTCACTGCTTCATGTAAGAAACTCTCTCTGTGGACTGCCTCAGACGGACAGATGCTTTCAAACCCTTGTGAACGTTAAACAGAATGCAGAAAATAACTCTTTCTGTAATATATCAAGTGTCCGTTAAACACGTAATAAAAATGCCTGTCTCTTAATTTTTTAAAGTTACAGCCCCGTCTAACTGTTTTTTTTTTAATAAGAATAAGAATACTGTATCATTAAGACAACTGATATTAACACATATCGTAATGATGTAGGGGAGGCACGGTGGCTCAGTGGGTAGCGCTGTCGCCTCACAGCAAGAAGGTCCCCGGTTCGAATCTCGGCTCGGGTGCCTTTCTGTGTGGAGTTTCCATGTTCTTTCCCCGTGTCCGCGTGGGTTTTCGCCGGGCACTCCGGTTTCCTCCCACAGTCCAAAAAGCATGCTGCTGCATAGGTTAATTGGCTTGCAGACTACATTACCCGCAATGCCCGGTGATGGACTGGCGACCCATCGTGGGTGTATCCGTGGTCCTGTGATGCCATTTTATTGAATTGTGTGTACACGCAGAGCCCTTTTTGCTTATCAACCGTTGGATGATGGCGTCCCCTGTGTTGT
>JAZEWT010000001.1:41880535-41899662 GCA_036362905.1 Mordacia mordax
GACCCTATATAGGATTAAGCGGTTTCAGATAATGAGATGAGATGAGAATTCCAGTTCATGTGTCACTCCACATCACACACACACACACGCTATCCTCCCCCTACCCTAAATGTGCAAACCAGACTGAAGAAACAACCTGCAATATATCTGAAGTACGGTGCGGACCGACGACGCAGTGAATCGCGCTACCGCCCCACAGCACGAAGGTCCAGGGTTCGACTCTCGGCTCGGGTATCTTTCTGTATGGAGCACACATGTTCGCCACGTGTCCGTGTGTGTTCTTGCCGAGTATTCCGGTTGTCTCCCGTCGTCCAACGATACGCTTCTGCCCAGGTTAAATAGCCTGCTGAGTAAATTGCCTCCAGTGCCCCGCGATGTACTGGTGTCACATCCTGGGTATGGCCTCGTCTTGCGCCCTCTGTCGGCCGGGATAGGCTCCGGCCCCCACGTCACCCTGTACAAGATTTAGTGGGAATAATGATGACTTTAAGCGTTTGAGATTCGTGAAGGTTACAACATATTTGTAGTTATGCCTGCATTGAAAACATTCCAAAACCTTAGCTACACCTTCGGTACATCGAAAAATATTTTTGAAGTTATATTACGTGCATAAACGAATTGAATTATGCCAATTACATTAATTACGTTGAGGTTTTATATGTCTATCAGTTTTCATAACCGATGTTTAAGACTATACTTTAATCGGTAAAGCACTAAAGATGAAGCTTCAATCGTGTGCAACATCGGCTAAGCGATGTCTGTCTGTTCAAGAGCTTCATTTTTACATTATTTTTAAGATTTCAGACATCGTTTGGGGGCGGCGCGGTGGTGGCCTAGCGGGTAGCGCTGTTGCTTCACAGCAAGAAGCGCCCGGGTTCGAATCTCGGCTCGGGTGCCTTTCTGTGTGGAATTTACATGTTCTCTCCCGGTGTCCGCGTGTGTTTTCACCAGGCACTCCGGTTTCCTCTCACAGTCCAAAAAACATGCTGTTCCAGAGGTTTATTGGCTTGAAGACTAAATTACCCGCAGTGCCCAGTGATGGACTGGCTTCCCATCGTGGGTATATCCCTGCCTTGCGCCCTGTATCTGCCGGGATAGGCTTCGGCTCACCGCAACCGTGTACAGGACTAAGCGGTTTGTGACAATGAGAGGAGATATCCTTTAGATATGCTTTGCTTACATTAAACCACTTTATGGGTGGCGCGTGGCATGGCAGTGAGTAGCAATATTGCTTCAGAGCAAAAAGGGCCCGGGGTCGGTTGCCAGCCAGGGGTTTCTTTGTGTGGAGTTTTGCGTGCTCTCTCCACGTACACGTGGGTTTTCACCGGGTACTCCGTTTTCCTCCCACCGTCTAAAGGCATGCTGCTGTCTTGGTTAATTGGCCTGTGAGCGCACTGCCCCCAGTCTCGGATATTCCATATGTGGAAAAGTAACAAATACCCGAACACACACTTTTGGCATGGTTGTGTTTATTCTAACCAATTACTTTATACATGGATTTGTTATTAATTCGTCACAAATGATTCAAATTATATTAGCCTAGAAAACTCTTAAGCTCCGCATCAACATAATTCAGACATCAAATCTACTTTTTAAAAAACCCTCAAATCATCAGCTTAAAAAACAAAAACCGCACGTACATACTTTATTGACTAACAAATACAGACTACACTCCAACGCCTTCTTACAAACGCTCCTGCGACTGACGCCAAAACCGAAGGGCAACGACCTTTTATTTACACAGTGGCAAACAAAAACGTTATACAACCGCAAGCGGTCAGCACAAGGTCAGACCTTGCATGAACATTTGGCATCATACTAAACCTACATTGGCACCATAGCCAAATGGGATTAGCGCTCTGAATCCTAAAACCATTCCATGAAAATACCACCGTATTAAACCATCATTTACACAATCATTACTAAAAGGCCAGGCCCTCGCCTCTTGGCAATTTGGCCCCAAGGTAGGTTTCTTCTTGCTAGCACATTGGGGAGGTTAGCACACAAGGGTTTCTTTGAGAAGTTAAAGGTTTCCTTTTTTCTTTGTGGTCCAGAATGGATACGTGTTAACGTACACTCGCTGTTAACCAGGCAAGCACAGGAGTCAATGTTTTGTCCTTCACTATACTTCGCTGGTGTTAAAGTACGCATTATACATACACGTGACCACGGTACTCTAAATCACGCTATATATTTTGTGGGAGTGTTTATAGGAAAGGGCTGCTGAAAAGAAAACATTAACTTTTATTAACAACCTTCCTATTTATTTGACCCATTTTATATGAACTGCTACATGTATACTGTATACACACGCACATTGTATACACGGAAACATACAGTATGACCTTATTCAGCAATATACACCAAGCAGTGAGCCTACAAAAATACAAAGTAGTCTATTAAAAATGTATACTAAACTTTGTGAAGCTTGAGGCACATTGAGTACAACATCATTTATGGCAGGAAAAGCTAGACACAAAGCTGGGTTTTTTTTCCATTATGACCTTGTTTGTATATTAGCCAAGTGCTGGTAAATTAATTACAATATAAATACCACCGATACACCCACTTTGCGCTACATATTATGCCACAAAGTTTACAGGGCTGGTTAACATTATGGCTGCCAATATGACACACTTTAGCTATGGCCTTGAGCGAGTCTCTAAAAGACACAACAATTAATGAACCACAACAAAGCAGATTTTTTT
The DNA here is from genome assembly GCA_036362905.1 of Mordacia mordax. NCBI lineage: Eukaryota > Metazoa > Chordata > Hyperoartia > Petromyzontiformes > Petromyzontidae > Mordacia > Mordacia mordax. The sequence goes on from JAZEWT010000001.1 coordinate 41,883,244, forward strand.
TTCCTTTTACCAAAAAACATGGGCCACAAAACCACAATGTGTAAATATAATCAGCAATATACGACAGGGCTTTGAAATACATTTACAAAGACACTTTCATTTCCAGACGAAACCAACCGATATACACGCTTAAACTCCTTCAGCCTAACATTTATGATTTAACGCCCACGAACAAGTAATACCATTTTGCGATCGCAAAGCATAATCAGCACAGCCCATGCTCGACGTTACGTTAAAGTGCGAACTTTAATGCGTTCCGCAACAGTCTTCATTGTGCTGAAAGGCAGTTATTTTGTGTGCTATTCACAATTACAAGTCATTTCAAAAAGCGGTCACTGGCCCGTGTCTGGGACTGTGAATCTTGCAAGATGAAGGAGTTGCTGCATATTTGATATTTGCACCTGCAATTCACAACAGATTCATTTAAAGGAGCATCAGAGCAGTGACCTTGGCTACTCCTGACGCAAGTGCCCGCCTCAACATCCTCTCCATAACATGAGTTACTGCTCTACATCAACATAAGCCAGATGAAAAACAGGTTAAATTAAAAAAAATAGGCGATTTTAACATTTCTGGAAATTATACGAGCGTTAATATCTTAAACCACCAAATAAACACATTTCACAAAGTGTCAAGTTTGCAAAAGTACTGGCAAAAAGGTACCCACAAACTTTACAGCTCGACCCGAGCTACTTATAATAATTGCACTTCCAGAGCGCTTTTCACCCGAGTCACAAAGCGCTCCACAGAGCTGTGCATTGATATTTACTAATGCAGTGATAAATCTGAGTTGTCCTGAGCTGATAACCTTTTGGCAACACCTGGCTTACACAGAGAACTAGGATACACAGAAAGCCATCTCTGGTGTAAGACAGTTTCTAGGACAATGCATACATTATCAAAGTTTTTTTGTTTAAATATTATACTGCAAGTATCAGTGTTTTTTGCAAACTTGACACTTTGTGAAAGGTGTCTATTTGATATTTTTATATTTTGACACTGTACAATTGCCAGATATGGTAAAACCTTTTCTATTTTTTACACCTTTGTACTTTCAAAAAGGTACCCCGAAGTTTAATAATAATTTGTCCTTGAATTTGTCACATTGCTAAGATCGTAATTAATTCTATAACATGACACGATGACAACGTCTAAGGGTTTATGATTAAACCAAAAAATATATGATATCGCTTAAAATCAATTTGTTTGCAAAGGCAATTAATTGATTTAAACCAAGAAAGTACAACTGGCAGCTTGCTGGAAATCTGGGAAAAATAGTTTGAATCTTAAAATCTGGAAACGGCTGAATAGTCCCGAGAGGGGCATTATAATGTAGAGCAGCACGTGCAATTAATGGACATCTCTTAAACTCAATTAAGAGATTATAAAATCGAAACTGAGTGTGCACTGTTACTGCTTCATTCCTTTCGTCGTGGAAAAAAATATTGCAGGAGATTAAATATTGGGGTCAATGCTGGAAGATTCAAATATACAGGGTGCGGGGACCAACGTGATTTTCACTTGAGCATCGTTTCGAAAACAACATTTGATGGTAACTCCAACTACATATGGTAAGCACGTGAACCACACATGGTAAAATGATCAAAATGAATTATTCGCTGTATCCAGCGAGAGATACAGGTGGTAATTACAATTGATTAAAATTATCCTCACCGAAATTGTCGGATTTTCACACTATAGTAAAACAGAAAACAGGCCAATTTCAGGCGTTATGCTTGGAGAGAAAAAAAAACCAGAATGAGAGCGTAAACCACAATGGCATGTGCTAGGCTTGGGAAAACATAAATATGATGAGGCAATTGAAGGCATGTAAACCATTGGGTCAAATACCATACCAAGGCCGTTAAACACAGCTATAAAACCTGTGAGATGTGGACAGACCGATTAAAACCTTGTTAAAATGCAGCGAACAGATATTACGAAGGTTTTAACGACTATAGGAGTTAGAGCAAGTAGAAAACAATAGCAAATCACGATCTTCGAACGTGACATTATACATGGTGTCCCGTATAAATAGCACAATGGGATGCTTGTTCTTAACAGCTGACATCTTAAACACCCCTGCATGTGAAATTCTCTTGAGATAATACACATGCAATAATCATAATGGTTACCATACCGAACTAATTATATTAATGAAGTACACATTCAAACCTTTTCAATTTTCCGTTTTGCTCCACGGTGCCATTTACATTGGACACCTTGTAGCTGTCCTCTCCAGGTAAAATGTGCCAGCTCATTTCGCAGGGTCTTGGACAAAGCCTGCAGGAGCAGCGCTCGAGGCAGCAGAGGAGGCCGAGGTGACCTAAATGTGTCAAGCGTGCGAATGTGGAGCCCAGCTTAAGCGAAATGTTAGGATGAAGTGAGCACTGCGAGTTACCAGCAGTAACAAGCCAGAGGGGGCATAAGGAGGTGGCTTATACCCATGGGTGGCCAGGAAAACACCTACATCGTGTTTTGGCAGATGCAAGTGCCCAGAGTAAAGTTTTCAACAGGACTAACGGGTTCATATGAAAAAATGCAAATCAGTTTGCAGGGCCCGTGTTTGATGACCCATTTAGAAAGCTTCATGCTTATTATGTTCCAGTTATATTGTACAAACGCATGTTTTACCATTTACTTCATTATTTACCACATGCCAAATCATTTGCATTGTTGTTGAAGACTTTTCTTACATGAAACGCCAGCGTTGACCTCAAAAACGGAGTTCAGTTTTCCAAAAAGGAGTCCATCTCCGTCACCGTTCGAGCGTTAAAACAATTTTGATATGTCATCGTTTTCTATTCACTGACAATCACACTTTGGGCAAACGTGAAACTGAAAGAGATCTGCACTTATAAATGAGCTGTAAAATGTGTTGTACAACTTCCAACCTTGCTCTAGATGATGCTCGCTTGCTCAATATATATGTGGATCAAAAGTCTCACCCAGATCACAAAAGTACAAAGTGTTATTCTCTATTACCATGTCTTTGGGTTTTGGTTAGCCTCAAGTGTGTCTGACAATACCAACTACAGAAACGTCTCCTGATGAAATTAATATTTAATATGCAACTAGATTTTCAACGACATATGCATTTACACAAAAAATGCGTAGCAGTAATAACTATAGCTAATTGCTTTTTTTGAGAACCGTATTTGATATTTTATTCATGATTTAACCAGCGCTGCACAAAATAATGCTCCTCAGCCACCGTTGCTTCCGAAAAGCTATTTCATATATTTTTTTCTTTCAACGTGATGGCGATACATGATATACCCTGCCCTACTTAAAAATCGGTGGCTTCAACATTTTTTCATCCCCTCCCATCCACCTGCCCAGAGGCAATGAAAGAGGACAGGGGTTACGTGGACAAGACCGTTGACTCATCTCTGGGGATCGTAAACTGTGAAGGCTTCTAATGCACACAGGTACACGTGATGCCACGACCGTAACCAAACACAGGTCGGTATGAACTGCAAAGCCACAGTAATACAAGGTCACGAATGCAACAAACGACATTATTATTTTGCAATCACCATGACAGTCGAGTTAATAATTCAAACATTTAGCAAATATTAATTTCAAATAAAAAAACTACACATTATAGTCGTTTCAGCATTATTAACCATTTTCAAAATACAAGGGGGGGGGGAACTGATGTTTAAAAGACATTAACAATTGTTTATTTACCTGAATCACCTCAGGAAGGCTTTAATTTCATCTGACATTACACAAAGTGACCATTTCTGCATACATTTCCCAGCATCAAGCTAACCATTGTTATGATGATTGCTTGCAAAAGCTGCTCTTTCGGGAGGAGAGATTAACGCGGCTATCCCGTAAGAGCAGCTTTTGAAAGCAATCATCATGCATCGAGCTGTGAAAACCTTCATCAGTAACTCTTGTCATATTATGGTAATTAACTTTACTTATGCATGGACCTATCAAAACCACTATATAATTTTATTGACACGTGCTGAATGTCTTCTTAGACAGATGCTTATCTAGAAAAAAAATGTCTAAAATCTGTGTTCCACCCTCACATTTTGGATTCCTGCTATTCAAATTGCATTAAGAACTCAGCCTTCGATAATGTATGATACAAACTTCAGCAACCACTTGAGGTAGGGACTGGGTTTGCATCTAATACCATCGTACGATGCAATTCACTAAATCACAACCAAGCAAACTCACATTGCAAACAACAGGATACTACAAGGTCATCGTAAAATCCACCCTGTGCTTTAACATTCTGCTCGGACCAGTAAGTGTTAATGATTGTGCAAGCAAAGAACTAGACTTTCAGCGCAGTACAACAACATCCTCCTCATGTAGCTTTGGCCGTTACGCCAGATGCCCCCATACGTTTGTACAATTCATGTACTCATTACAGTTAAGACCGGTCAATGACGTAAAATCCTTCTATTATCATCTAATAGACATCATACACAAGGTATACAATGAAGAGATTGAATCTGCTCGCTAACTATGTGCCGGGCCCTGTGAATTGAATCATGTGATCTTTCGACGAATATCATTTTTTAGGTTAGGTTACGAAAGCGTTCAAATTAAAGTCATGTGATCTTTGTTGAGTGTCGCAGCCCAGTGGGGGTGAGGCCGGGAGGCGATGGTGAGCAATGTGGGAGAATGCGCAGGTTAGTTGAAGAGTCCCCTGGCTTGGGTTCAGTCCGATGCTCAGGGTAGGCCCTTGCTGTGTCTGCACAGAGTCCGCACTGACGGACTGTCCATGCTTGAGTGGTGTTGCGAAATGATGGGATCGGTTAGAAAGAGGCTTTTTTTCTGATTTCGGTGAGACGCTGCAAAGCGGCGGAACATGTTTTAAATAAATGGAAAGAATATGAGATATCCTTCTTTAAGCCAGGTACTTTTAAAAGAAAATTACAATAAAAAAAACGTCTGATACTCTCATGGCTGATAAAAAAAAACGAAATTAACTCGCTGACGGAAATAAAGCTGAGCTGCTTTTACAAAAATTATAGCGCAAAGCATAGGTTTCAATCGAATCGCAAAGTTCACAGCTATCTCTGCTGCTCCGCCATGGACCTTATCCGCTCGGCAGTTACAAAACAGAGCGCCGACATGGAATGCTGCCGGTGCAAGCGATCACTGCTTGCTCGACATCCTGCTCTCACAGTCTTGGAGAGAGCCGGTGCCCTGGCGAGACAGGGCGGCCTCTGAGCAGGAACCCGAGCCGGAGCCGGAGCCGGAGCCGGAGCCCGAGCCGGAACCTGTGCCATGCCGGGAACGTCGCGAGCCGGTGCCCACGCTCACGCCCGCACCGGCCGGCTGGTCCAGGCCGCACGACAACGCCCCGAGGTGGATCTGTCGCAGGTTCTCCAGCGCCTCCGCCTTGGCCTTCCGCAGGAGGTCAGCCTGGCCCTGGGTTTCGGTGGGAGTCGAGGTACAGGGCGAGATATGGTGCGACGAGCTATACAGAACGCACGTGCCAAGCCGAAACGTTATTACATGCTAATTATGGGCTTCAATGAGTAATGAAACACCGTGACCACCGATTAGCATACAAACGCCTAACGAGCAAACACATCTGGTGAGTTAGATACTTGTGTGTGCCGAACACATGCACTGTACGCACTCAGTATATATTTTTTACATGGCTTTTAATCCGTGACCTACATACACGTTAATAAGAGGCATAAATATACCAGTTAAATGACATGCCCAAGGTCTGTGGGGGTGCCCTTTGCAATAGTTGACTTGTGATAATGGTGTAACCTTGTACGGTTTTGCTCTCATAGACTTCGAAATAAATGACGGAAACTTCAAAAAGCTCCTCATTACTGAAGCGGAAAATATGATGTCAAAAGGCATTTCCATTCGAAAAAGAACTGACCAGTGGTCAGTGTAATAACATGCATGCACTTGGCACACCACCCGATGAGCAAACTAAGGAGACGTTCGTGGCTAAAGAAAGTCGTGGGAAGAATGTTGCTCGACAAGACCACAGACACCCTGACTTTACCCAAGCGAAGCGATCACGGCACCGGCATCACCGCACATCCACGCGCGAAAAATCAGACTCCGAGCTCACAACGTCCTCCGTTTCGAAACATTCGCAGCCTGACTGGTACATCGGGCTGGCATCGCAGCCCAGTAACACCACGTGGTCTGGTTTCTTGGGGTTTTTTTTTATTACGCCATGTAAGGTGCGGAGGTGGGAATCGCAAATGGGGCTGGCGGTAGCCACCTTCGGGACCCGACTGGCCGATATCGCGCTGTTTCTCGAGGGACTTGGCGGACGCCCCCCGCGAGTCTGCGGACTGACAATGCCCAAGCAGTTCTTCTTAACACCCCGCCCCTCGAGAGGATCCGTGCCGCCTCTGAGATTTAACCAAGGTTTCTTGACATCCTATGCAGGCACCCTTTATAACCTTTGGCCACTGTTGCAGATTTATTATCTGGAAGTTCGCCCTACTTGTGGCTCTCACCTCTGCCAAGGAGTTTGAGGGATGGTGGGCGGGGCGAGGGGGGTTTCAAGCCCAACTCCAATGCATGCACGGGGGCACAAAACGGAATCCATTGGGTGATGCCAGACATCTTAGATTGCTTGCCAAAACCTAAAATAACTTCTAAATTGAGCCCACTACTCTCCCAAGGATCTTTAACCTCCCACGCTGGAGGCATCAACAAATTCCAATATGGGAGGTGAAACGTCGCAAAGAAGATATGATGAAAGCTCGCCAGGGCTATCCAGAAAGAGCAGCTCTTAAGAAAATTTTTTAAACAATGTCCCGTTGTGTCGATGACTATCCGCCACCTACGTTCAGCGGTGGCCCACGGGAGCTACACGTGGCCACAGAGGCGGCACTCGCACGGCTCGGCAATTACGCACATGCTGAACGAACGTCACAAGACACAGGATGCTTTCTCAAGCAGAGAAAGCGGAGAAAGCAGAATGCAACCTCCCCCCCGTCGAGCCGTGTTTGCTTCAGCATGGATGGGGAGGAAGCCGGGGTTCGCAACCTTTGCAGCCGGCTCACGGCGTGCACGCGCACGCTTCCTCTCGCCGCGTATTGTCTTGTGAAATAACCTCCGCGAGATCCCACTGCGGATACGCTACCGGCGTCCAACGCGACTCCGCCGCCGCCGCCGCCGCCGCCGCCGCGGTGTCTGCGCAGCGAGCGTGGCTGCGTTTAGGAACGGTCAGCACAGCGGCAAATGTTAGGCGCTCGACTTCCGAAACGATGACAAAAAAGAAGGTAACGTTATACTCTGTGCACTGGCAATTCCATCGTAAATGAGGAAACCTGGGAGGTGGAAAACATCGTGGCAAGTTATGCGATTTTTAATTAAAAAACACAAAGACAAAGACCCCCGTATAGCCTTCACAGCCTTGAGGGTCAAGTGCTGTTAGCGAGCACCTATGAAGGTCGATAAGGCACACGAGCAGGTGGGTGACCAGCACCACGCCCGGCCGCCTTTGTCTCCCTAGTGCCAATCTTTACACACTACACTAGGTACTCATTTAAGACTGAGTCGACCTAGGGGAGGCCCAGGACCTGTTCATACAATCGTCACTGGTGTTGGCCGCGAGCGGGATTCCAACTCTGATCACCGGGTTTGTCGCCCAGCGCGCTAACCGCTGCGCCACCGCTCCTCACAAAAAAGCACACACGTACATGCACACTACCTGTAGCAGAAAGAGTTGAGACTGCCACAGTGCAGTGGTCAAAATTCCTAAACTAATGCCTCACTTTGCATGATGGATTTGCGTATTACTTTTCAAATATGTTTGCTTATTCGAATGGAAAATTAATGGCGAAAACTGCATTTTACTTTTCATTTTCAGTCAGTAGAACGGAAATAAAACATAAATATTGAAATATCCATGAAAACATAAAGTATAGTCAAACTACGTTGCCATAGGGAGGCAATGTCAACACGAAAACACCGAGATACATTGCCCAACACCCCTACTCGTCACTCCAACAGCAGCAGCCACTATCAATCCACTGCTAGATGAAGGCTTTTCCAATGTGCCGCCATGATTCCTAAAGCTCCTGCACATGAGCATATTTCATAACTCAATCCCCATGACGATAAAGTTGTTTGTTCCAGAGTTTCGACTTTGTGCATTGTTATACTCTATATTAATTATTTTGATTTTGTCCCGCAGAAGATCTTTTCCCCCCCCCCATTGGGGGCATCGACAGACTCCAACGTGGGAGGTGAAAGGTCGCAAAGGAGAGAGCTTGACCGCTCGCCACGGCTATTCCGAAAGAGCACTTAAGGAGAACTCTTAAACAATGTCCCATTTTGTCGATGACGGTCCACTGCCTACGTTCAGTGGAGGCCTGCGAGAACTGCACGCGGCCAAAGAGGAGATCACGCACACTCCGAACGAGCGTCACGAGAAACACAGGATGCCCCTTGTCGCCACGGTAACCAGTGCAATCCTCCAGCCGCCTAGCTAATGACTTGACAAATGTTCGAAATCCCTTCACTGGGAAACTCCCGTGCTGGATTAATCTGGCCAGTGATTCATTAGCTCTTACTTTACGGCTACCATCCACTCGTCTCTTGATCCAAACCCTAGCTGACAGACTGTCTCCCTTTCTCTCTGCTTAGTAGCCTGCTGGCATTAATGGTAATAAATTGGTTACTATGCGCTCGAGAGGAAAGGAAGGAAACTAAATGTTGGAGCCAGACCGGCCGGCCCTGCCGTGAGCCGACAATTTACTATCGCCAAAAACCTGCACCTTAACCCGTACGTTACTAAACAGCACAGCGAAGTTGTTAACAGTGATGTGTGTTTGACAGTTTTACTCTGGACTCAATTCGAACTCTGCCTGCAGTCGTGGTGGTTGACGCCCAGGCTGCTACCGCTGCTTACTACCCTGTATCTCCCCCCCCGCCCCAACCCCACTGTGAGAGAGCGCTTTACCTTCAACACGGTGATGTTCCAAGCGAAGCTCTCCAACGCTTTGCTCAGCTTGCGGCCCTTGAGGCCGTCCTTGGCCCCCGCATTAGGAAGATCTTCGTGCAGCTCCAGACCTGCTCAAGCGAGGCACATACGACGACGCGACCGCGCACACAGGCAGGTTCACACAAACCCTTAACGCGGCACACGTGCGATCACGGTGTTCGCGCGCCGACATTTCTCACAAAGCAGATTTGATCTGGCTTCCCAGACCCTTTAATACTGCGGTAGCCTCAATCCTGAAAAAAATGTTTTTTTTTTACAAAAGAATTGCATTACAGCTTCTGTAGAAATTATTCCCGTTCATTAAATCCAAGAGGTACTTGATAAATAAATAATCCCGACACATCAATAACACTGCATTTTGTCAAGGCATATATTGCCGACGATGTTTTGGGCACTTAAACCTCTTCACAGAGCGCAGACAGGACAGAGAGATAGACTGGGTAATAACGGTTGAAGACTACTCTGAAAACAATGCTGCCTAATGAGAATTACATTTTTTATATATTTCCAGATATTCACACGTTAACAGGCATATGAATAGATATTTAACAGCAGCTATTGAATAGCATCGTCAATTTTATATACATATACATTTTACCTCAAGGCCGTGTTAAGGACAAAAATGACGAGTTGGTATTTATTGTGCTTGTGCACCACTGCCAGAGCAACATCACCAAAGACTTTGCCCGTTTAACAACACCGAGCTCGACATGGAGTGCCTCCGTTACTACCCACGTGCGATGCATGTGAGCAGGCCGTGGAGTGAGGACTACCTGTCGGGTACTGGCTGCTAAGTGTGGCACAATGGCATCAGGGTGGTAGCATCCGCGCCTCCCCCCACAGAAACAGAGGCCGACTCGAGGCGGTCCTATTCCTGCCTCGGGCGCCTTTCTGTGTGGAGTTTTGTTCGTCCTCCCACTGTTCTGCGTGGGTTTCCTCCAGATTCTCCGGTTTCCTCCCACAACTTAAAAAAACACACTCATTAATTAATTGGCCGATAACAACATACTATATATATAGGAAGCAGTGTCTGGCACGTTGGTGCCGGATGAACGCTTGGCCGGCTTCCCCCCTCTCCACCCACCTCTGCCGTTTCCTTGCTATGCCTCCGTATCCCTGTCGCATCCATGAGCAGGCGTGGAATTGGCACAGCGCGTTGCAAATCGTATCACTACTATTGCTACGGGAAGATGTAAATCTCAATCCCTCGTGCGGAGATGCAGATGCCACCACTCACGGTAACCAAGATGCACAAGAATAATATTTACACTCTAGGGATTTGCAAGTTTGCATTTTGCGCGTCCAAACAAGGCACGCCGACATGGGGTAAAGTTGTGGCAGCGGTTCTTTCACCGTCCTACGAGCCTTGTTTACCTGGGTTTGATTCCCAACCGTGACTCAAATCGGTGGCCAGTCATATTTGAACTGTTGCTGGGCCCCCACTGCATCAACCTGTCGCTGACCAGTGCAGTGGGGGCCCAGGACCAGTTCAAATATGACTAGTGTGGTCGAAAAACTCCCATGAACAGGGCGTGGAGAGGCAGTCCTTTACTGGTGGATTAACAAAGGACTGTTAATGTTGTATTACGTATACTCAGGAGCTTTATCTGTCCTGGAGTGCACGTATGGTCTGTAGAAAATCCCAGAGCTCAAACTACGAAAGAAAATTACGTAAAGACATCTCGCTATCCTGCTATTGACAGTAAGCCTTGATGTAAAACATTGCAATTATTACACTGATGGCACACGATATAAGTCCATGATGCGCATACCAAATTTGCACTGGGGCTTTATTTCGTCAAACTGAGCATATTTCTGTTCGTAATGACATAAATGTTTCAATGTGTTTGTGTTCTGGCACGAAAATAATTTCACCTGAGGGGCATAAAGATGGCTCTTAAGAGGCAGACCAGGCAAGGCTTTGTGCAATAACAATATTTATCTGCCAAGTATTTTCACGACCAACTGCCATTATAGATGGCAACGTTTTGGCGATGCCTTCATCCAGCAGTGGATCGATCACAGCTGGCGATGAAGACCAGGATAAAGGCATGTGCACTAATCGATAAACATGCGTGCGAAATCATGGCGAATGCACAGACGTCTGTGAGCACGTTTAGAAACGGAATTTAAGAAGAGCCCATCGTGCAGAACGCCAACCAGAGTAAATAGTGGAAGTTTGTTAATGACAGCGAGCATGAGTTGCACGGAATGCTCAGCAGATAAATGGGAGAGGTGGGGGTGGCATTTCACCACCGTGTTTGGCAGTGCTGTAGGTAAGCCCATCGCAAGTCCCTCGATGAGAATGAATGAATGTTTGCGGTGTTTTTGCCAGACTTATTGTTGTGACCATTAAAGCAAGGAATCTACCAAGATGTTTCTCAACGGAAGAGATTAACCGGCGAGTTTACATCATTCTGCAGCAATGGGGTGGAGGAATTAAAACTACATTGCTTACAACGCACGGCAATTTGCGCCGTTCCAGCTCACGAGTCTGCAATCGTAATTAAACTAGAACGCCTCATTATGTAGAGAATGTGTACTCATATTGGCATATTTGTGGCATTGTCAGTGGAATAAAATGGCTTTCTGTTGTGTAAATGTATTTTCAGACATCACTTAGTGCAGCTGAAGCACAATCACTTTTTTGTGTAAATGCAAAACCCGCATGCAGCACTATATTTGGTAAACGTGAACAGTTTAAAACGCTCACTACGTCTACAGTATCGAGAGACTAACGTCTACAGTCTCCAGAGACTCATTTTTGACGTGAGCCATGTATAGCCACATTCCTGCATTTATTCGTCTTATTTAAAACAGGCAAGCGCTCACTGAGACAGAGATAATCTTTCACCAAAGACATCAAAACCCCACAGCTCGTGTAACCCTTCTGTGCAACGGAATCAGAGATTCAGTCTCTCATCTTCACCGTGTAAGATATAAGTATATTTCTTACAAATTATGGTGTTAAAATGGTTCAATTTGTAAACATCAATCAGCAATCCAACTTTCAAGTAGCTGCTTCTGAATATAAGCTCAAAATTGGAGTAATGACACCAACCAACTCTTCCAGTTTCATTTCCGTAAATCAATGATTGATAGTTGTGACGATTGTGTCAATTTCCATTCATCAAAATGCCCACGAATGGCACTGCTGCTACAAAAAAAATATAAATTTCAGGGCCAGGCACCTGCTGTCCTGCGTGGCACCACAAGAGTTATCCGATCGCATCAACGTGAGGAGCCTTGTGGCGTGAGGAGCCTTGTGGCGTGTTTCACTGCGCGAGTGGCAAGGGGCGTCAGCGCCGCAACCGCTCGCCCGCGCGGGCGCACCTGGGTTCGCGCGCGTTAAGATAGCCGTGTGCTCTACGCAGCTCTGAAATATGTATTTCAAGGCCTCCTCCTCCTCCTCAAACACCTTCATTGTACAATGATACAAAGTGACTAACATTGGGCCTTTCATGGTAAACGGTAGCTTAAAAAAAAAGGTAGACGCGATTCGCAAGGTACCATCCCATCGTACTTTAGTTGCACAGAAATGTGCCTGGCTGACGGAAATACGATCGCTCGCAGACTGGGGAAGGCATGCCGTTGGAAACCGTCTCAATGCATGAAAAGTCAAAATTGGCGACATTCAAAAACTGGGATCGCAAATAAGCAGCCTTGCCAGGCCGAGTGACAAAACGGTGCCCCTGGAGAGCCGCGAGCTGCACTGCAGGCTTCACTCGGACGTCACTGTTCATGGCCAAGTTGGCAGATGAGCGGTACGAGCATAAGATCGAAGCTAGGATTACTCTTTCTACCCTCATTTGCAAAGACAAATGTCCCCCGTACAGCATTAACAGATTGTTGGGGCGAGTGTTTATGGGGAGTGCTTATGAAGATCGGCACGGCACACGGGAGGGTGGGTGATCAGTGCCACGCCCGGCTACCCTTCGCCTTTGTCTCCCCAGTGACGATGGTTAAACATTGCACCAGGTACTCATTCGAGGGAAAATTGACCTATGACTGGTTCAGGTAGCCGTCACTGGCACTGGCCACGAGCACAAATGGAACTCTGGTTCCATTCATAGCACAGCACGGTAACCACTGCACCACCACTCCCCACATCTCCACGTGCGATAATATGTGCATGAACGTGTAGACGACCAAAACAATGCGTGCCACACAAAAGTGGGTTTCATTGTGAGCTGACATTGATCCTGGTGATTCACCTGTCTGGCACTTCAAGCCTTTACAGATCAAGAAGCCAGGGGATCGTATGCCCTACACGCGGCTCTCAGTAACCAGCGCTATTTATTCAGAGGCAATCGTTTGTCAGAAACAACGGACGGTCACTTGCTCACCTGCTTTCTGGCAGTGGATGATTTTGCTGTACAAGGACTCGGAACTTTCAATCAGGTTCTTGGTCTCATTAACCATCTGTGGAGGAGGAAAAGAGTGTCAGGGGAATTTGCCGGGTGACCATGTGCGTCAAAACAATCGCAGAAGCACGTAGATTGATATTCCCCAGGCAGAAACTAGAATTTGTTGTGTCCATCTCATGCTCGGAATGCCATTCAAACACTTTGTCACAGCCATTTATTCGCTAAGAATTTCATGAGAAAATTCCACCGGCTGAATTTGAGGTCTACCCTGGGTAAAATACAATGAGCTACAATCTCATGTGATGCACTAAATGTGGAAAACGCTCATCTCTATACATAACTAATTCATTCAGCTCTGAAATGGTAAGGTCTGTTTGGACAAATCATGCTGGAATAAATGCCGAAGTAGAGATGTTGTACAACCCTGAAAAATACAGAACCGATGGTGACTTTTGTGAATAATTTGAATCTCCATAATTATCATTGTTCTCTTAGCTGCTCATTTCGAGGCCGAAGAAATATGACTCAAAAACAATAAAGTTATTAAGCATGACAATGTGCAATGAAGGTTTTCCTATACATGTGTGTGCGTATGCTTCCAGGCAAAAATTGTAGAGACGCTTTATTTATTATGGTTACCAGAGACACTCAATGCCCTCCCACTGAGCCAGTTCCAAATATAGCCAAGCAAAGTACATGGGCACAGATGCATCACGACAGCAATTCTAGCTCTGCGCGGAATTCAATCGAACGCCCCTGAACGACGTGTCATTTGCAGAATGTTTTTTTATTTATGTTACCCAATCCCGTACGAAAAAAAATGAATATAAGACCAAACGTGTACAGATTTTTTTTTTAAGCATGCAAACGAACCGCATTTTAGAACGTTACATTTCACGTAGAACACATTGAGTGGCTGCCAACCACCCCAACGTACACAGGCCTAACGTACATTCATATCTAGTCTGAGCAGTAACCACACCAGTCACGTCCATGGTTGTCCTGTGACCGATGCTTGCCACAGGATTGCAGAATTTCCCCTGCAAGCTCAGGGCCACCGGAAGAGATAAGTACACCCCATGTCAATTTGACCGGGAGGCACTTTGACTTGGATTTTGACTTCATCGACTGAACAAGGAGCCATCAACTACACGTTGTGCCCCAGTGTGTGACATCACGGTGGTCTGCAGCAGTGGCCTGAATCTCAGATCCCAGGATGCCAGCAGACCAGATTTTAGTAGCCTGCTGTGCATACCTTTAGCAACCACTGGAGGCATTGCTAACATGCGTTATTCAGACAAATTTGAAGAGATTCAATCACAGTCGAAATGAATGGCATTAACAGAAGGCTATAGAGAATGCTGTGAAAAATATGAGATTTGCTCTCGAGAGCAGCTCTTTTGGATAGCCATATCGAGCGCTCCTCCTGTCTCCTTCACGATGTTTCACGTCCCATGTTGGAGCACTATGAGGCTTCTGATGATCGGCTATTATGACAGAGCAATCGTTGAGAAAAATTCTCACACATTGAGCCATGAAGTAATATTCATTATAATACAATTTACATAATCGTAAATTTCATGCCTGGTCGGGGGAAAAGACAAAAATATAAAAAACCAGCATCAATACATTGTCAACAAATGTTTTGTAAAATACCTGAAATCCTCAGGTTGCTAAGGATGGTAAATATTACATACATCACGTCCAAAATTTATTGGTTTAAGGTTGGGAAAATATCGTGATGGCCATCTCAATAAATTTAGTCAAAATGGCCGGTCCCACGGGAAGCATCTATGGCAGAGACTCGTGGCAATGAATGAATCCTTGTGATGGAACGCACCCCATGTTACTGCTCTGTATCAGCACTGAGGATCTACACCGTGCAGGTGGTCTGGCCCCGAATCTGACATCTGCAGCTCCCAACATCGAATTTCAGGTGTTAGTGAATTGCCCAGCTGTGCAGACGCATTACAGCAACGTTTTCAGTGCTGCTACTAACTGGGCCTACGATGGATTTTTGGACTTAAACATAACGATGAACTTCAAATATCCTTTGTCCGTTTATATTATCTATTTTTTTTATGACCAAATGTACGGAAAGCCTGCATAGTGGGAATACGTTACAAAGCAGCTACGGCAAGATTACAATCTTCAGGCCTGAAACCCTGTGTTCCTCCAAACAAAGACTATGTACAAACAGTGAAGATATGTAGACATTTTTTCAGCATCTTCCTCCTCCCCTGTTGCCAGACTAATCTGGTCTGGCAAGTTCAAGATTAATGGTTTTAATAGCTCATTAATTGTGAAATGTGAATCATCTCAAGACACTCAACCTGCCATGGCAGACATGTATGTTATGCCACCAGAGAGTTATTTTACAATTTTCGCTATAAAAATTTCGTTCACCACCTCTCCGCTAATTACATAATCATGCGGCTTTTTTTATTTGGTTAAGAACATGAGTTTACTGTACATTTGATACAAATGTATTGACTCAGCTGTTATCAGTATGCCATTTCGAAGATACATTTGTTCATATAACTTAACATCTATTTTTGCTCAAGCATATGTTGTTAGGGTACGAGTGGCAGTGCAGTGGTTTAACGCACTGGCCTGTGAACATCATCTCACCTCATTGTCAGAAACCGCTTCGTCCTGTACAGGGGTTGCGGTGAGCTGAGGGCAATTTAGTCTGCAATCCAATTAACCTAGGCAGCAGCGGTCTTTGGACAGTGGGAGGAAACTGGAGTAATCGGAGAAAAAACCCACGCGGGCACGGGGAGAGAGAGAACACGCAAACTTCACACAGAAAGGCACCCGAGCTGGGAATCGAACCTGGGACCTTCTTGCTGTGAGACGACAGTGCTACCCACTACGCCACCGTGCCGCCCACGGCTAACAGTGGTGAGCAATGGACAGTGGAGAGCAACGCCTCCTCCTTTGCAGAGGAGGCATTCCAACTTTTTATTCCGGGTGAAAGGGATTTTCAGGTGAAATATCTGAATTAAAATGTATAATAAATATATGCAACAGTGCACGATGTCCGCTTAACCAACCTACAATACACAGAATGGTGCAGCGTGT
>JAZEWT010000001.1:41906038-41934444 GCA_036362905.1 Mordacia mordax
GCTACGACCAGCATAACAACGCATCAGTGAGCCGCGAGTCCATTCGATTTCTATTATTGTTTATTATTATTTATCAGACGCCCTTATCTAGGGTAACTTACATCATTACAGAGGAGTTGGGAAACCACAGAGTGGCGAGGGGAAGGCAGCCATGCATTCAGCCGGCGCCAACAATTCCCAAGACGTTATCGGCCAATTATTGAGCATTGTTTTTAAGATGTGGGAGGAAACCGAAGAACACACAGGAAACCCACGCAGAACAGGGGGAGAGAACACACAAAACTCCACACGGAAAGGCCTGCCTGAGGCAGGAATCGAACTGCTCTGGGCAGCATTTTCTGTGAGGCGCAGATGTTACCTGTTGAGAACCTCTGCTCGAGACAGCGCCTCTATGGGGAACGCAGCCACACGGCCAATAGATGCCAAACCGGAGGAAGTCCACGCAAAACAGGGGGGAAAGATACGACCCACACACGGACAGGAGCCTGAGACAGGAATCTAACCGCTTTGGGCAGGGTCTTCCTTCTATAAAGATGTGCAATATTACCGCTTCGCCAATTATTAAGAAGCAGCTGGTTACGATTGGGTTTACAAAGAGCCACCCATGAGCATTAGAACAAATGCTTGTAATTTCATTTCACACAGTTACAACCTTCGGATAAAAGTGCTTTGAATTTTGGTAAAATGGAACCTAATGCAAACAGAAAAGTGCTGCAATTTTAGAATTATCAAAGAAATTACAAATAATAAGGCGGTAACACAAACGCTCATTAGGATGACGAATCTAAGCGTAATAAGGTGACGGTTTTATCTGAAGAATTTTGTTCAAAACGGAGATTGATGCGTGGAGGCACTGGCGAGCGCATACCGCGCAGCCGCGAGTTCATCCGTAGCGCCGCTCGCGCGTGAAGACGGCGGATGAAATGAACAACGGTAATGCTTACAAAATGTACGCAGGGTGAGGGCCAACAGAAACCTGTGAATTCAATATCTTCCCCTTTGATTAACCTCTCCCTTCTCTATATATAGTTTGTTAGTACTCTTTCCTCATGTTTTAGTTATTGGTTTCCCACCCATCGAAATAAAAAAAAACACCCTTAACGCATGAATAATGCATGTTTATCCCATGTTTATTTTTACATCCAAGCCGGTTTTTTTGCCACATTACTTATACTTCATTTCGATTTGAAAAACGGAAACGTCAGAGTTTTAATGGAATATTCATTGTCACGTTCTATCTACTACTGGATAGAAGCCTCCCACCTCATCGAAAATCTCCAACAGTCCTGCAAAGCCAAAACTCATCTGGGTTCCTGTGATTGAGCTGATGGGATCCTTCCATCTCTGGAGTGATCATCCTTCAGTTGTCACTCCACCACCGGTCAACCATTATAATATAACAATATTATAATTTATAATGCACTTTCCAAGGTCTACGTTTGAAGGTAGAATAACTCAGCAGAGAAGCAAGGGGGAAGGTGGCCACGTTGTTAACCAGAGCCAACATGTTGTCATTCGATTAAAAAAAAAATTGCTACTGGAGAAAGCTGGGAACACCTAGAGGAAACCCATACAAAACAGAGGGGGCAACACACAAATTCCATATGGAAAGGTGCCTGAGACGTCAATCGAACGACCTGGGGCAGGACGTTCGTACCGTGAGGCACGGATGTTACGACTGCACAACCCTCTCAGCGCGAATTCTGATCATCCGCATCTTCATGTTTTTACGCGCACCGCGAAGCTATAGTTCCTTGTCATTTGTCCAATCTTCTGATGCAGAGCAGCTGATACATTCTGAATAAACACTCATATTTTTGGCCATTGATACGATGCTTTTCATCCTCTAATGATATTTTCCAAAAGCACTCCATCAACCTACTCCTACTGACGTATTAATTTAATTTATTAGTTTCCGGTCTATCTGCTAAAATTTGCCTAAGATATTCATGCCATGATTCTGCTTCTATGATGTCAAAAGGGCTTGACATCCAGAACGTATTCCTCACCTGAAAAAAAAATACTTGTTTTCTAGGTTATAGAAATGTTTTGGGATTTTTTTCCACAATAGAAATCTGCAGTAAACTTATACGCCGAGTCGTGTGACCATATCCTGTCCTGTGAGGGTTAGCATTTGCAATTTAACAGTCATCGCCATCCTCTTTAGGGCCTATTATAGAAAGGAAATGCTCAATCAGCCGTCGTAATGGCTCGTCGTGTTGTGGGGATTGAGCAGTTGTCATTATTGTTGTTGTGTTGTGTTTTCGAATTGATTCCCTCTTCCCAATACTTTCACAATTTATGTATTGTCATGTCTTCCATTTTCATCCATTTTCAAAACGCTCCTTTCCTGCAACGAGCACTTTGTTGTTTCAATTAACTTGTCCTTGTTTGTTTTGTTCCCGACTTCAATTGCAAACTGGCCATTTGTAATGTTCTGAACTCATTTAAAGCAGTGCCATCACGTTTACCTTTTTGCGTTCATATTTTATGTTGTATTATTTTACTTTTATTCAATGTAAATGTATTTTTCTCTCACAGTAGCAGAGGCCCTCATCTAGCACTGGAAAGAAAATGGATGCTGCTAATGTGATCACCTCAAAGGCACAATAAAACCCTTCTTAAAGAGAAAACAATTAATTTTCAATTCTTAGACCCTGAGTACCAGTTAATCAAGAATACATTTTGTGAAAGAAGAAATCATTTGCTTCTTTAATACATGAATTTTTAATGCTACTTAAATAATAATTGTTTTCGTTTAATCACCTAGTGGAAATTATGGCTCGAGGTGGTCTAGGTTGATTCAAATTATAATTTGTTACATTTAACGATAAGTGTCACACACAACACACACACAGTGCCTGAGGATGCTTCTTAACGTGTGAGGTGAAACGTCGCAATCGAAAGTAGGAGCGATCGACGCGGCTGTCCCGAGAGAGCAGCTTTTCCAAGCAATCATCACGCATCGAGCCGTGGAAACCTACATCATTACATTGATAACAGTTTCAGCAGCGGGTTATTGGTTACCACTAATGAATGCGGCGCGCTTGCACTGCACAGCACTTTTCACAACATCGGTTTGACCGCCGCATAAAAAAAAACCCCAAAAAACGTTATTGTTGCTGATTTTCCGTTCTTATGTCGTTGTTGTTGACGTGCCATTCTCTCCGCAGCTCTGTGCAGCGCTTTGTGATCCTCGGGTGAAAAGGGCTCTATAAACGAACATATTCTTATTATAAGAATGAAAAGCGCTGCAAGAAATTGGATAAGCTTCGTCACCTTTACCCGGACCTTCTCGTGAGATACACATCGCTCTTAGTGGATCGACAATTCTTGGAAATAGAGAACGATGCAGGAAGCCCTGAAGCGTTCTATCTTCTACGTGCACAAATAGATAGCGGTGATTACAGGCTCCATGAAAAAAAAATATCCTGAGCTGTCTCTTGTCAATTTGAACATCGAAAGCATCGTTACATATTACCTGTCCTAACACTTTAGCCAGCAGATTTCACCGTCTGGGAATTCTGGCGCTTGCTTTGAGAAAACAAATGGGATGTACATCACAGTTATTAGAAAAAAATGAGCGTAAAGGTAAACACACGTAGAGTATTAAAATACTTTGCCGGTAAATAATATTTTAGATAAGCTGCCCTGTATGAAGAGAATAGAACATTCATAAGATAGATAGATGGTTATAACTACAGCATAAAGTAGCCACGGGGCTTGCAAGCTCTGGATTCGGGATTCTTGCAAACACACAACAAACTTTTGGAGAGTCATCTCACAGACGCCATTACGAACGGACATAGGAAACAGGTTATAAGAATAATAGTTTTTGCTGCGGGGTGGGCACGGAAATACCTGCAGGATCCGTTGTCCAAGTAAACGAGGGAATAACAACACATGGGCACCAGCGCTCTGCTGCGCACCCTATACTGACTCAGGGGGGTTTTTTTATACGAAACATGGATTTTAATATCCAGTCCACCCGAACATCCATCAAAGGCGCTTACTTCCGAATCTCTCTGTTTTAACATCGGCCACCATAGGGCAAGCGTGGAGGGTCAAATTACATTTTATAATTCACGGCCTTCAGTGCTGTGCACCATCATTGCTAACGTGTCAACATTTGTACACGGACAGAATTTTTCAGCAGCGTGCGATGTTATGAATTTTAAAGTGACACGGCGTGAATATTTTCCCCGGCTGCTCCGCCTCCAGAAATGCTGGTCTCCAACGCACGCGTTAATGAAATAGATAAGTAATGGGGCTTGATTATATTTGTTTATTACATTAACCCCTGCACGGTACGGCGTCTTAGAGCAGTTGACAAGCGAAAGGTGACTTACTTTACATTTCATCTTAACGCATTGGGAAGGGCACCCCCAGTGGCAGCTGTTCACGTGGGCACACGGACCCAGAACTTGGCAGGAAAATAGGCGTTTTTTACCTACAATGTCTCTATTATAATGATGTAGTTTATCACGGCTTGATGCATAATGATTCCTTCGAAAAGCTGCTCTCGTGGGATAGCAGCGTCGATCACAATGGGGGGAAAGGGAGCGATCGACGCGGCTATCGCAAGACAGCAGCTTTTCGAAGCAATCATCAATGTCTCCATTATTATACAACATTATCAGAGTTGCTGATTCTGATAAAGAGAAATGCTATCAAGAGTTGCTCATTCAGGATAGCCATGTCGGTGCAAATGGTATAGTGAGCAATGCTGCTGTCCTACAGCAATACATTCCTGGGTTTGATTTCCAACTCAGGTACCTTTCAGTGTGGAATGTACGTGTTCTCTCGCCGTTTCTGCGTGGGGTTTCGTCGGGTACTCCAGTTTCCCCCCCCCCCACAATCCAAAGAAACGCGGCTGCCTGGGTTATTTGTCCTGCTGACTAAATTGCTCCCGGTGCCCTGGGATGTTGTAACTTGCTCACCCTTCTTAAAAAGAGCGCATAGCTAAACGATTTATTCCACCTGAAATAAAAACGGAGCGACTGAGTGAATGTGAGTCTTCTTCTGCTCCTCTTCATGAGGTTTCACCTCCCACGTTGAAGGCAAAATCACGCGAATGAATAGGTCAGGTGAAAGTTGTCTTTATATATCCTATAGTATCCTATAGCACACTTTTATTGGCGTGATGCTCAAAATGTTGTCGTGATGTGGCTGTCGGCTGCTTAGTGATGTAAATTTTCACCCTAACGGAGAACGAAAACTACTGAAACCGACTCAGATAGCCACTCTTGAAGCTCGTGAATTATTTTTGAAACAAATGCTGAAAAATGATACACTCTGCATATTCCAGCGAGTACCCAATGGTCTACTTACCTGCGGAACTGCCCAAAATGTCAAGTCCCACATCTGGAGCATTAAAGTTTTGCGGGTGCGTGCCTGTGTCTGTATGTACTTAAGGGAGCAGGGACATCTGTGGTTACCGCATCACATTACGAAACTGACAGACCTGGTTTCAACCTCCCCAGCCTTGATATCAACCTCTCCGGGGCCCCCCGGATCTTAACTCAGACTCAAAATGCGTACGCGTGTGTTACACGGACATCAAAACTGTGGAGATGAAGGCACCTGGGTAGATGCCATTGACACCACCTCGTGAGTAGCACTGCGGCCTGAATAGGTGTTAGCAACAATTACCCAAATTAAAATAAGCTTGTATTTGCATTATTCGAAAAAAATATATATATAGACCATGTATGCCAGCATCACAGTCCAAATTTACTAAAGTCTCATAAATGACCAATTTAGGAAAAGACACCTGACAACATAGCCACCGAATGTGAAAACCACAGTGGCCTGCAATGACAGCCTTGAACTTCAGGAACGGCCTGAGTACCAAACGTGACAACAATTTAAAAGTGCTTAAGTAGGTTTTCACGGCAAGATGTATTAGAATAGCCCTCAAGAGCTGCTTTCTGGATAGCTGTGTCGAGCGTTCCTCCTCTTTCCTTTACGACGTTTCTCCTCCCGTGTTGTGGCCTGATGATGCTTCCAATGTGGGCGATGAAACATTACAAAGGACAGAGGAGGTACGCTCAGCACGGCCATGCCGAAACAACAGCCCGAGAGCAATTCTCAACGGTTTTATTCGCACGCGTACGAGTGAGACAAGGAGCACGGAAGCCGAGTACCATGTTGAAGGCCTGCACGAGCTTCTTGAGGCTGTCAGGCAGAGGGCCCGGACTCTCCAGCACCGGGTAGCCCTCGCGCAGCCGCAGCGCCACACACGCCGAAGCGTCCGAGCTCAGCAGGCGCGCACACATTCCCAGCATGCACTGCTTCAGGCAGGCCGCGGGTGGCAGCCCGCAGACCTCCTTAAATGACATCACCGCATTCTGCCGACAAGAGGTAATTACAAATGAACAAGCGTGCGTGCGCGTACTTGACTGCGAGTATGCGTAGGCTTTTTGTAAAAAAAAATTGCAAAAGCATTGCTGCGATTTATTTGAATGCATAACGAAACTAAATTATACTTCAGAGCAGTGTACATTTGAGCTAGCGTTAGCACTTTGTTGTAATTCAGTAAGCACACAATAAACTCAAATCACTGACTCCAAGCTTATAAAAACTTCATCTTAAACAAATGCAAATCAAGCAGATTTCAAAAGTACCCACGGCACCATACGGTGATTTCGTGTGCCATGAAATTAGCGTGAAATATAAATATATTGGTCTCACCTGGCGATGCTAAAGCAGACAGGAAGAACAAAAAAGTCACGTTTTTCAGCGTCTAATTACCATCATTACCACGGCTATGCATCCCCTGCAGATTTCACGAAATATGACAGCACAACAAGCCACTGGAGCCTTGCAATTCACACGTTGCTAACTGGAAATGTACTATGAAGAGCTACGGCTTGGGGGTCATTTTTACATAAATACCAAACCGCAGTCCAATTTTATTTAATCATTATCTCTAATCATATACATCACTCAGCAAAACGGTAAGAATATTACGATTAAACAACAGTTACACATTTCATTCCAACACGTGAGGCCCATTGGCACGCGACATGTTGCAGAGGTTTGTAGTGTCTGTTTCTTTGGCAACAATTAATAAAATAGACATTACAGGCGCACATGAAATGTTACGTCTTGTTGATGTTTTTTTCAGAAATATAAAAACCGTCTTCCGCAAAACACCGTATATAGGTGTTCAGGCTCGGAGCTTAATGTCCACGAAGGTCATGCGATGCACCTGACCCCTTCTACATTGTATTGCAGAAGATTGTTTGTGCAATTCTAAAGAAAAAGAATACTATCACTCATGATGGGTTGAAAAGAATGTTTTTTTTTATATTACCCACGGGCTTTCAATTTAGAGATATGAAATCCGTTAGAAAAAAATGTTTTTTCCTGGATCTTTGGCATTATCTTTAGCAATTCCCGCTGAAATCTGTACAGGGTTGCAGGGAGGGAGGGCAGGAGGTGCATAGGGGGTGGGAGCCTATCGATCCTATCCCGGCAGACAGAGGGGCACAAAGCTGGGCTATACCCAGGGTGTGACGCACAAACCATATGAAATAAGCTACGCTCAGATGTACCGCAGTTTGACTTAACAATATATTTAAAATCTAATTTGCTATTTAACGGTTCGTAGGTTATCACGGATTAAAGTGTCAAATTTCAGAAATACTATGCTATAAACCTCCAATTACACGCATGGGTTGCCAGCACCTTCAGGTGTCCCGCAGAAACCAAACACAACTTGTGCACTTGAATTTCATACACCGACTAACACCCCACCCCCACCGATGTGCGATGCAGATCCACAGGCAAACAGACACGCCAACAAACAGGCACCAATACTCGCACTCGGGAAAGTAAACATCACGTGGGACACATGCCCCCTTCGCAGCCCAGCCGGTAAACAGCACGGAT
The DNA here is from genome assembly GCA_036362905.1 of Mordacia mordax. Lineage (NCBI taxonomy): Eukaryota > Metazoa > Chordata > Hyperoartia > Petromyzontiformes > Petromyzontidae > Mordacia > Mordacia mordax. The sequence continues at coordinate 41,913,935 of JAZEWT010000001.1, forward strand.
GACTTACGCACAATCTGGCCAGCGCATCTATAGGAACGACTGGAGAACCCGGCGTCTCGGCATCGGTGTGACGCGGTGTTCCCACCGGGACAGGTGGTACAGTGCCGTCCGTGGTGCACTTTGCCGACCTCGCTCCGGCTCTGGCAGTGGGTGAATGTCGGCGGCGAAGCGTGGTTAAGGTCGCAAATGCTGCACGGCCGCGTAAGATGTAAAAGACGATGTCTTGTTGTGCGCTTGAATAGGGGAGCAATGGCATTTTCATTTGGGGATGCCAGTTGGCAGAAAATGGTGAAAAGACCACGGCAAGTCGTAATTACGTTAAAGGCCCTAGGTTTTTTTTATCTGTGACGCTTCAATAATTTTAGCGGAGAAACACGACACAAAAAATCTGCAACCCTAATCGTCAGTGGCAAGAACAAGGCTCCCTCGTTTCACGCTTGTGCACAGGACAGTCCCCCTGTACCCGCACATTCTCACGCACCGCCCCACTGGATCGCCGCTGTACCTGCACATTTGCACACACCAGCATGGTAACGCAGCTGTGCCTGTACGCATCCACACACCAGCATAACGTAATTGTACCTGTACGCGTACACATACCAAGACGATGACAAAGCTGTACCTGCACGCCCCCACTCATCAGAACGGTAACACCGCTGTACCTGCACGCCACCCACACACCAGCAGAGTAACATGCAGACCCACACACACCAGCACAGTAACATGCAGACCGACACACACACTAGCACTGTACCTGCACGCTCCCACACACCAGCACAGTAACATGCAGACCCCCACACACGAGCACAGTAATCGTTGTACCTGCACGCCACCCACACACCAGCACAGTAACATGCAGACCCACACACACCAGCACAGTAACACCGCTGTACCTGCACGCTCCCACACACGAGCACAGTAATCGCTGTACCTGCACGCCACCCACACACCAGCACAGTAACGTCACTGTTCCCGCATGCTCCCACGCACTACCACGATAGCACCGCTATACCTGCACACTCCCACACACCAGCACAGTAACACCGCTGTACCTGCACGCCCCCACCCACACCAGCACTGTAACACCGCTGTACCTGCACGCCACCCACACACCAGCAGAGTAACATCACTCTATCTGCACACTCCCACACGCCAGCGCTGCTCCCGTACCTGCATATTCTCGCGCAGGTCGGTTGCCTCGTGCAGGGGCTGTGCAGCTGTGCGAAACACCTCGTCCGGGACTCGCACGCCCAACAGCCTCATGGCGGCGTACTCGCGCGTCCTCCTGCCCTTGCGGACGGACAGGCCCCGCTTCTGGGCCTTCCCGCCGCCCCGCCGGTTGGTGATGGCCACGTGCAGGAAGAGCTTGGCGTGCTCGATGCACTCGCCCGTGAGAGCGTGCAGCGGCACGTGGCGGTAACCGGGCTGCAGGCACTCGAACGGGATCGTGTACTGGCCGATGAACTCGTCGCCGATGTAGTCGTCGTCGAGGACGACGAGGCGCACGACGGCCAGCTCGGGGAGGTTCACCTGGAACACGAAGCTCTCGTCGAAGATGGGGCTGCCGCTGTTCTGCCCGATCGTCTTGGTCCTCTGCTCGGCGCAGTCGGCCGGGATGCCGTGGACCTCCACGTAGACGTACGGGTCCACCACGTCGCCCTTGGAGCCCGAGCCGCGCGGCTTGGGCAGGTGCTGCCCGCTGATCACCTTGATGTGCAGCAGCTGCGGGGAGATGCCCGGCAGCCCGTCGCGCACATTCGCGCTGAAATAGGAGACCTCGTCGCGCATGACCGACGGGCGGAGGACGTAGCCGCAGCCGCCGTTTTGCCGGAACCAGCCCACGTTGAGGTCCATCATGAGCCCCGGCGTTTGGTAGTTCATGCCCACGACTTGGCAGCCACAGTTCCAGAAGTCCTGCGGGTTGAGGTTGCTGGAGTCGATGCGCATGGGACTGGGGTAGACGCGCGAAAGGAATCGCTTGTTGTGGTTGACAAAGTCCTCCGAGAACTCGTTGGACAATCGGCTCGCCAGGGCCTCGGTGAACGAACACATTTCCCAGTACTTCTGGCACTGCTGCGAAGAGTCAAAGTCACGAAAACGTACGGACTTACAAAGGGTAATCATGTCGGACAACTCGGGGCACAACTTTTGTTTCTTCACTTCGTCTGACTGGGAGAATATGTCCTGGGACATCTCTGTCCTTTGTGCTATCTCTGCGGCTTCATCTTCATCCGTGACCTCCCCTTCTGGCCCCGGCTCCTCAAAAGGTAACTTTTTTCCCTTAAGGATTATCTTCAGTTTCAGGGAATCTGGCGATGGCAGGTAGCTCTCGTTGATGTCTACGGGCTTGACGTACAGCTTGTCGCCCAGCACCTTGTTTACGTGCTGCACCAGGACCTTCTGCTGCGTGATGCAATTATGGTTCTCCAAGCAGATGATGAGCGGGTATTCGGAGGCCACAAAGGCGTACTTGTTAATGGCCTCCAGTGCGCTGTGAAACGTGATGGGCGGCGTCATGGTGTGGCCGTTGTAGACGATGGGCTCGCCATCCGGCCCGTCCCACACGTCCATCTCCACACAGCGGCAGCCCATTCTTAGCGCCCGCACGTAGCCACTCACATCGCAGGGCCCACGGAACTGGTCCTCGATCAAGTACGTGTTGTGGGACGAGTTGATGTAGTAATGTGAGATCGGCTGGCTCATGTCCTGACAAACCCTCCTGTGTGCCGGGTCAAAGAGGTCACAGTCCTCAGACAGGAGGTACCGTGTGAAGCCGTCGATGCCTAAAAAGCCTTTCTCCTGCCCTTCAGAGGAGGGCTCGTACCGCCGGATAATGTCCAGGCACATCTGCTCGGTAATGTCAGTGATGCCCTGCTCCGCTTCCAAAAACATGGTCAGGTCCCTGTTGTCCAGATACTCTTTACTGCTGGAAAACTGCACGAGCAGGAAATAGATCTCCGCACGAGTGCACAACTCGTGGTACGTTTCGACAAACTCAAGGAATGAAATTCCATCTATGGGTGACACTCTGCTTTTCTGCAGCTCCTTGAGCTTCAGCCTGATGGTGATGCCCTTGAGGGCCGGGTTCAATCCCTGTAAAAGCTGGCAAGCCACCTCGGCCGGCAGGCAACCCTTGTTCCCGCTGTCCGCCCGCGTGAAGAGCGGCAGCAGCCAGCAGTGGCGCAGCGAGTTGTGGCTGCTCTCGAGCATGTCGAGCGAGTGCGAGCCAAATGACAGCAGGTATCGCAGGCCCGTGACCCAAGCATTGGCGATGTCCGGCGCAGACGCCACGAGGTCGAGAGACTCGTAGCCCTCGCCGTAGATGACAGAGAATGCGCAGTCGGCCGAGATGTGCTCGGCGAAGCCGTGGTTTCGAAACGTCTCCGTGTTCTTGCCGACGCGCACCTCCCTGATGGTGACGATCTCGAGGCGCGCGCGTTCCGAGTCCTTCTTGGACGGTTCCCAGCGAAGCCACTGCAAGTCGGGCTCGAGCACGAAATAGCGCTGGTAAACGCGCGAGTTTGGGCGGATCTTGCGCAGCTCGCAGCCCTCGAGCATGAGGTTAATGCAGTCGCTGGCGCTGCTCACGCGCCGGTCCGTGGGCATGCTGCCAAAGGACACAGTCTTCTTGCGCTCGCGTTTCTGGCGCGTAGAGTCCTGCATCCGCACGCAACGGGGAGGGTCAATGCGGCGAGCGCCGTGAGACGCAACAGTCCCACTCTGCACGAGTACGTGAACGCAAAGGCTGGGTTAGACCAACAAATTTGAGTTAAATTCCACTATGCTATATGTACCCATGTTGATCTTCCATATATAATAAACAAGAGTTTATTTCATGTATGTCACCGCCGAGGATACCGCATTCGAATGCATCGTAAGTGCAATGTTTTCCTGCACAACAGCAAGGTTTTTGTTACGTGTTTGGAACAACATCACCTGTCGCATAGGCACTTTTCTTGTGATCAGAAGGTGCTATGTCCCAAATATTGGTATTGCTTGCCAGCCAAAGGTCAAAATACAATAAAATATAATTGATTACATGCAGTAGAGGTAATGTTACATGACTCTAATTTGGTAACTGGAGTCAAACCATGGCTGTTATTAGCTCAAGTTCGTGGTAAATGTGTGTTTTTAATTACGTGCACCAAAATGCCCCCCCCACACACACACACACATACCCTGGGATCTAATGAAGATGGAAACAATGAGAGCCATAACACAATGAGAGCAGCAGATGGGAAGTCCTGCTTTAATGAGATGCATCATTAACTATAAACCAGATCTACAGTGGGCACAGTTCAGCTGCCACGTCACACACAGGTAACAATGAGTAATAAATATCCCCAGGGAGATATATGACATTGAGCCCTCAGATACAAGTGCAGTACAATGAAAGCTATTTTTGGATTTTTTTTAAATCGATACAAATATACTGTAACGTGACACTGGTCACAAACGGCTACTGCTTTCGACAAAAAAAAATACGATCAAGGTCTGCTGAACGTGACTGTGTGCAATTACTGCAGTATAAAACTGGAAGACCGATTTAAAAATCAAATATAGCAGCGAATGAGTCGTCTCATTAGTTTTATTGGCATGCTGAGCTGATCTTTGAAAAAAAAGGACACACGGAATTACTTGCTACACAACTTCCAATTACGGCAAGACTTTAAAGGCAATGTATGCACAATGGCATCACCGCATGTAGCGGTACCCCTCTCAATGCGGTTTAAAGCAGACGCCCCAAAGTAACACAGGCTAAATATTACGAGGGGTCTTTTAAAATACACAAACGATTCACCTAAGAGGCTATAATGGCAGTGCAGAGAATGCGATCAACGGTAGGGGCCCTGACGAGGCCGCTGGATGCCAGTGCTGCATTAATCAGATCCAAAGATGCTGTGAAATGCGATTCTAACAGCAGGCACACTGGGACAATGCTCTCTGTAATTGCAGCTAATGGCAAATTTCTTTCCCAAAAATGTGAAAACATTAATTTTCCATTAAGGAAACACTATGACCTCCCATTAACCTTGTAACTGCTACAACATAACCTCTGCCCCTGGATAAGACTTCATTATATCCCGCCGGCAGACATGGTAATCTTCGGATATTGTCCGCGTGACGTGCAAACCACGAACGATACACCGTTACATTTCCATCAATACCACCGAGACATCGACGATGTAAATAAGATTTTAAAATGTGCCATCAGGGTCCATAATGGCGATGTGAGGTCACAGCTGTGGGTCGATAACACTCTGTGATTGGCACGGCAGGGAAATGAGCGAGTTGCCGAGCAACTGCAACTGTACCACCGTGCGTTAATGTTTCATCCTTGCTCGACAGAAACTAATTTGATATATTTCTAGGGGGGGGGTCTCACTTGTGAAATAAACAATAAGGCAATTACATCGTGTACTTTATTATACTCTTATCTTCTGGGACGGGCAGACATTTATTTCAATCAAACAGATTTAAAAGGCCAACAATATCTCCTTCATATATTGTTTTCATCTTATCTCATCTCATTGTCAGAAACCGCTTAGTCCTGTACAGGGTCGCAGTGAGCCTGAGCCTATCCCGGCAGACACAGGGCGCAAGGCAAGTATATACCCACGACGGGACGCCAGTCCATCACCGGACACTGTGGGAAATTTAGTCTACAAGCTAATTAACCTATGCGGTAACATGTTTTTTGGACTATGGGAGGAAACCGGAGTTCCCGGCGAACACACGCGCGGACACGGGGAGCGAACATGCAAACTCCACACAGAAAGGCACCCGAGCCGAGATTCAAACCCGGCACCTTCTTGCTGTGAGGCGACAGCGCTACCCACTGTTGTAAAAACAACAAAAAGTAATTTTTATGTGGAGTGCCGGATTTATCACGATTATATAGGTTAATCCCAAAAAGACACTCCAGTTCACAGTATATGCAAATTACCGTGCAACATACTTTTGGGAATCGTGTCTGTCCATTCATTTTGTTGCGTTTATCCTCTACGAAGACGCGAATGAGCACCGTGCAAGTCATTGGCCCTGTTCCACAGGTTCTGCAACGGCAGGGTCTGTGTGCGCACACGTGGGGCCAAAGTGACCGCGACACCACCCGCTGCGCGCGCCCCTCCGCTGACCGTGTCGCCCCGCTCCGGCGAATGACCCCTCTGATGGGACTCGCCGGCGGCTCCGGGCCCTCCCTCCGCACCGCTCGAGGAGCGGCTGTTGCCGGCAGGGCAGGACGAGCCGACCCGAGAACAAACTATTTTATTTCATAGTGAGAAACTTTACGTTTTGGAACAGGGGCCAACAAAATAAAACACTCTCAATCGTCTCCAAAACTGAACCCGATTTCTCTGCACTGATTCCACGACACCCCCCCCTCCCCCCAGGAGTGTATCTGGGCGTCCATGGGATCAGCAACTTGGACGTAGACATAAATAAAACATTGAACAGACATGCCCATGCCGTGGGCCGCGACGTGTGCTTCGACCCTGATCCGTGCCCTGGTTTGCCAATTACGCCCAGCTTTGTGAAACAAGCTCGGAGGCGTACGCACATCAGGTGCTCAAGTTCGATCCTTAATTGATGAAGCTGCCCGACTGAAAGTGGGGGTTTTCATCGCGGACGGAGGTACTTGCTGTTCAGTTTGTATGCACCAATGCAAGATTGCATAAACTCGCGCAAGTCTTGAGATCTCACCTGGTTAAAGTCAACACACCTGCACTCATCGCGTTAAGAGTACAAAAGGCAACGCACTGTAAAGAGTGAACACTTCACAGGCAATTTTGCAAACTCAACAAATGAGCAGACTTGAACAGCATCGAGACAGGTGTGTGTGGCTTGTGATGCGCTTGACAAGTAGAACTGAGAACGCTCCGAAGAGATGAAGCACATCACAGAGAGAACAACAACAACATTTAAGGTGTCGGAAATATTTACAGAAATATCCAGTGCGTGCCAACAGCGCGCTGTGCGGATGAGCCAAGGGTAAGATGTGTGTACATGTGAACCTCCCTACCCCCGTCAAGGGAGAGCGGCCGAGCAAGACGGCGTACGCTCTTCTTACACGATTAATGTTGGCAGTGTCGGGACATCCAAGGCCACGCATGCGTTAGCTCAGCACGCGAGTTCTCTCACGAGTTCACCTTCGGACGCGACTGCAAACAACGCCTCTCACCGACATCCGTTAGCGTGAGAAGACGCAGCGCTGACAGGTGTCGTCAGCGTGCCAGATGAGATTAAATGCGAATGTACAGTGCACTCTGATAATGAAACGCGGGATCTACAGCGCTCGCAACGCCGGGAAGATCACGCGAGGAACGACGCACTGCGCAGGCGGGGATTTATACGAAGCCCGCCCGCCGCCTGTAGCCGCGCATCAAGCTGTTGTCAAATGAAAACTCGCAACGATTGTGATTTCAAATGGCAGGGTACCTGCCCCATGGGCGATCGTGTTCTGAAGCGTATAACACGTTCTTGAGTGCTTGAGGAAGAAGAGTGCTTGAGAGGGTTGATCGTGCGAGTGTGAATTTAGAGCAGAAATATAGTGCTAAAGATTCTTAAGGGTAATTACTCAGCGGGAAGTGAAGCTGAAATAAGACTTAAAGGTCTCTATGTTGGGCGGTACGTGGCCCAGTGGGTAGCGCTGTCGCCTCATAGCAAGAAGGTCCCGGGTTCGAATCTCGGCTCGGGTGCCTTTCTGTGTGGAGTTTGCATGTTCTCCCCGTGTCCGCGTGGGTTTTCGCCGGGCACTCCGGTTTCTTCCCACAGTCCAAAAACATGCTGCCGCATAGGTTAATTGGCTTGCAGACTAAATTGCCCTCAGTGCCCGGTGATGGACTTGCGTCCCATCGTGGGCATATCCCTGCCTTGCGCCCTGTGTCTGCCAGGATAGGCTCCGGCTCACCGCGACCCTGTACAGACCTAAGCGGTTTCTGACAATGAGATGAGAGGTCTCTATGTTGTGCAACTAAAATTTGCCTTCATGATGGATTCAATCCCGATATCCTCTGAACGACCATATATAACAAACACTTGCTCAATTATATACAGATGATGAAATACGCACGTGGTTTCATTTGTATTTATTCAGCGGAGGATGGAACTGATTATGTTTTATATCAAAAGGGTGAAATTAACCACTTGAGAATGAAATCAACCCTCCATTTATTTTCACTTTTCAGGAATTAAATGTATAGAGATAAGATATGAAAATGCCCGTAGCATAACAATTGGTGATTTAGTATGAGAGCAAGTAAATAAGGAAGGAAATTATCTTTGCTGTTCGTAGCCGTTGGCAAAGAACAGCTCACAGGAAAGTCATCGTGGTTCGTTTAAAAGTTCGGCGCGCTTCTACAATGTTTAATTTGTTGCAGCTCTGCTCCATAATTAGCTGTCAGAATTTGCAGTAGCCGGTTGAAGCAGACCGTGATAATGTCGCATACTCGTAAAATCAGAACAGCCAGACCTACGACTCAAGGCTTCATGCTATGAAGCACGGGCGTTTTTCAGCGTTTGGAGCGAATTGTGCGCAGCGAAACGGCGGGTTACCTCAAAACGCACGGATGAAAGCACGTCTGCTCCTATGTTGCTACTGAAGTTGAAGCCTGTGTGTTAACAATATGCAGCATTTTGTGACCCTCGGGTGAAAGGCGCTCATCTGATTATCAGAAACCGCTAAGTCCTGTATAGGGTTGCAGTGACTTGGAGCCTATCCTGGCAGACACAGGGCGCAAGGCAGGGATATACCCCCGATGGGACGCCAGCCCATCACCAGACACTGACGGCAATCTAGTCTGCAAGCCAATTAACCTATGCAGCAGCGTGTTTTTTGGACTGTGGGATGAAACCCGAGTGCCCGGCGAAAACCCACGCGGACACGGGGAGAGCATGCAAACTCCCCAAGAAAGGCACCTGAGCTGAGACTCGAACCCGGGACCTTCTTGCTGTGAGGTGACAGCGCTACCCCCTGGGCCACCGTGCCGCTCATAAAGCTTATCTACCTGTCTAAATGTGGCTGTGGAATGGAGGGTTCTTTACACTGCAATCCACTCCTTTTACTCTGGAGCCGCCAGATTAAATATCTGGCCAAGTAAGAAGCCATCGCCCCACATATGTGTCCATTCTCTACTTGCTTTACAGTGCGCACGTTACCCGCTGCACGTAAAATGCCCTCGCGACAATGACGAATGTCGCCCCGCGTCTGTTTCCATCACCAAGCAATTGGAGCGATGAAATCAGCTCTTGTGCGCGAGTGTTAGTGAGTTACACCGCAGGTTCACGAGAGATGGCAGCGACTTGGGGAAGCCTTCATCCAGCAGTGGATTGATCATTGATGATGTCGATGTTAAATGCTAATAAAATACACTTTTCAAGAAAACGCAAGTTTCCAGTTAATCACACAGTTGACACTTGGAATATCTAAATTATGTATGTGCACACAGTACGAACACAGTGGCTATAATTTCAATCAAACTGCTCTGATGTTGTTGTTGACATGCCGTTCTCTCCAAAGCCCAGATTTGTAACAAAAAAACCTGTATTATTGTTGATTTGCCCTTCATATATCGTTGTTGTTGTTGTTACCACTGACACGCCGTTCTCTCCATAGCCCTGTGCAGCGCTCTGTGCAATTATTACCCGGTTGTTACAGCGCTTTGTAACAACCGGGTGCAAAGCGCTCTAGAAGTGCGATTATTATAATTATTATAGCGTTGTGGTGCCAAGCCGCGCGCGGTGCCAGATTAAGTGCAACCGCTCACCCACACCCAGCGATCGGGCTGTATGGAGGGGGGGGGTCACGATATCGTGGGATGTCGTGCATGAAGGGCGGTGCCGGGTTCCGCGCTGTGCCAGGCTAGGTGCACCTGCACACCAGCACCCAGCGATCGGGCTATCGGGGGGGGGTCGCGATGTCATGGGTCGTGCGCGATGCGCGGTGCCGAGTGGCGGTGATGCGTGGTGCCGAGTTGCGCGATGAGTGGTGCTGAGTTGTGTAATGGGGATGGCTGAGTGGGGTGCCGTGCGTGCCAGGCTGGGTGCACATGGGCACGCCTGAGGCGCAGGTCAGGTCTGACTGGCTGGGCACTGCTGCTGTGGGTGGTCAGCTGAGGAGAGGCCATACGAGGCGAGGTGGGTAAGGATTCGGATGGCTGGTAAGGAATTGGATAGCTCACCCTGAAGGGGTAAACAACTGAGTGATGTCACATAGAACATTCTGGAAGAGAGGCTGAGGGAATCTAAGGGAGATGCGTACAGATGCGAGACAACTGGATGGGAATGTGACAGCCGATCAGGATGTAGAACGAAGGACTATTGAGAGAGTGGTTCAGCACCGGTGTTAGCAGTCGAAGTTGAGTTATTGTGTTAAGTTGTGAATAAAAGAAGCCTCCCGTTGTCGTCGCTGGTGTAGCTGCCGCATTCGGAGAAGTGCCGGCGCGTAACGGGAGCCACGGGGCGCGACAGCGAGCGGTCTGCGGGTGGTGTGGAGGCCGGCTCCTTGGCGTGTCCCGGTAACGTGACCAAAACAACATTTATCTCACAACAACACGCAACAACGTCCAGGGGCGCTGGAAACCAAGTCATACGTACCACATACCTTACACACCTCCACAATGTGGCAGTTAAAAGGCGCTTTATAAATGTGAATATTATTCTGAAATCGATCGCGGTGAGCAGCACCGCCGTTCCATTAGCAAAAAGACGTTGAGTAAAGATGGAGCACGCTTGCCACGGCAACAAATTACCAGTGCTCCGCTGCTCGAGCACCGCTCAACAGGCACCCGCCGTGTACCGGAATGTAAATAAGATGCGAATGATTGAAAGCCCGTTTGCTGGTTTCCGGCCTCAATGCACGAGACGTCCACCACGCCCTCACCTTCCTGCTCCGAACACTGTCAACCGGTTCTGCGCGCCATGTGGCCCCAATTTTAATTTAGAGTCCCAGCCATGCGTTCTTGTCGTGGTTAAACTGCGGCTGAAATCACACACGACGAACTCGGAGTGGGGGAATGGCCAGAAGGTAATGTACAACTGCGTACTCGTCCAAGGCCTGCAGGTTTACGGGCCCGAGCAATAGATCAATATCTAAGAATTAATTTATGTTAGACTCTTAATCGTCGTAATCCAAGATGAATCCACTGCTGAATTAATGAATGTCTGTCCCGAGCCGTCGCCAAATATCTCGGGTATTCGATTTAACGAAAATGTATAATCGGCAATGTTTGCTTTCCGATATGTTATCTGGCCAGGTGACACTGTCCAAGCACTCGCGTTACAATTGTGAAGCTGCCAGCTCAAACCCTGGATAAGCATTAATTCCATCCAACATGCCTCCTGGGCTTGTTGGATGGCTAATGCAAAGATAGCCACAATGCGCTATGTCAACAGTGTGATAAATCATAATTGGAAACAAAGGAATGTGCAATGTTTACCACCAGCTACGTAACGGCTGCCGGCAGACAGGAAGAAACATCCCAGAAGACACTTTGCCATTTGTATTAGTCTGCATCAGTACCCGCTTAATCCTGTACAGGGTCCACGAGGTGCCAAAGCCTATCCCGGCAGAAAGAGGCCGCAATGCGGGCAATGGGCAAGATATGACGCCAGTACATCGCAGGGAACTTTTAGAAGCAATTTACTCAACCAACCAAGTACATCAACTTAAAAAAAACGTTCAATTTACCGTTGCACTTGTATTTACCGTCTCGAATCACGGTGTACTCTACTTGTTTTTCTTCCCTTCTTTAAAATTCTCAAGTTGGGGTCGATATGAGCCGGCTCCCAAGCTGGGCATGACCGGGGAAGAACACGCATCGAGAGCCACCAGCGACGCGCACTCGCCCTACCTCGGGCAATGCCAGCAATTTGCCGCCTTGCGATTCGCTGAAGTCTTCGCAGAGCAATTTGATGTAAACAAGCGCCTTTGTTTTAACTCATCACTGTGAAGCTCCCGCACATTTTGATACAAAACTGCAACCGTGCACGGCGTCATTCCAAAATTATCATGTCAAAGTACATGATAAAAATTATCATGCCTTTGAGCATTCGCTCCTCGTGATTGTTTGTTGATAGCAAAGATGTTATTGGAAACATTTATGCTGTAAATTAAAATTTGCGGCCACTTTGAAGCTTTTTTTCACAAGGCCATGCCACACAATTGTGATTATAATAAACAGCACAGGTCCATACACACACTCAACGTTCACAATTTGGTCATAATTATATTCATTTAAAAGTACAGCATGGTTTCCACACTGCGTAGTTGCATGAGTGAAAATCAAAAGTGTACGCAATGAATTGTGTCTTTTAAAACGTGTTTTTTCTCGACAGTTACTCCCTATGAACATGGATTGCAAGTCCCCATGCTGATGTTAAAACCCAGAGCTGTGTCACCTGGAGTCCAACGTTCCTGTTAGGGTCTCCCTTCCGTGGACACGTCTGGGGGAGGTTCTAGACAATTAATGATCCAAAGACCCTTCGACTCAAACAAGTTGGAGTCAGGAAGGGCATCCGAAACCCCCACCATTTGGGGTGCAACTGGCCAACCCTGGTCAAGCTGGAAACCGCCCATTTAAATCATCGGCCACAAAAAGCATGGAATTGCCATAAGAGGATGTGTCTATCTTCTTCCTCTGTGACTTTATCAAGCCATAACCCCAATTGCGGTTATCCGTAGCCAAAATCGATCTGCAGAAACTGCTGTTAGACACAGGATCGTTATAATCCCACGACTACGTCTCAGACGGGACAATCCACCGGAAAGTGCCGGCGACTTGTGTAATCTACACCTGTTTCATCGGACAGAGTCGTCTTGTGGCATATCCTTCTTACATCCGAGGTAATCTGGGAGCTTTTGCTGTGAAATGACGATGGTGGTGACTATGATGGTGATAAAAGTGATACACTCACAGACAATATCTACCACTGGGTGCATTACTGGCCCCAAACCTCGTCAAGCATTACACACACACATACACACACGAGATAAATCCACAAATGCCCACAATCTGGCCCTGGGGATCCGAGGCAAGAGCATAATCAACTAAGCTCTAAACTACATAACTACATTTATTACTATTTCCAATAACACTACTTTTATGAATTGCTATTTATTACCCATTTATACCTTGCAAACGAAAACCGTTTTTTTTAGCAAATTAGGGGGGAGGTGGTGACGCGGTGGCACTGTGAGTAGCGCTGCCGCCTCACAGCAAGAAGGGCCCGGGTTCAATTCCCGACTCGAGTGTTTTTCTGTGTAGAGTTTGCGTTTTCTCCCCATGCCCGCGTGGGGTTTCGCCTGGTACTCCGATTTCCTCCCACCGTCCAAAGACACGCTGCTGCCTAGATTAATTGGCCTGATCAGTAATTTACCCTCAGTGCCCGGCTATGTACTGGCGTCACATCCTGCGTATATACAAGCCTTGTGCCCTCTGTCTCCGGGATAGGCTCTGGCCCGCCACGACCCTGTACAGGATTAAGCGGGTATGATGACAATGGTGATGATGGCGTCTACACTCTAGCACACACGTAAGAAAGCATGCCACCATTTACATGAGCAATCATACTTCACGCTTTGCGTTAACAAGTGCTTTGATTAAGGGATCATATGTTGCAGCTAGGGAACGGTGCTCTTTGTCTATATGCCGGATTGGATGCTGTCACGGTTGTCCTTGGGAAATGGGGGAGAAACTAAAGCCTGGTGCTCATTTATCAGAAAAGGCCCCAACACCACTCGATCAATGCACAGATCAGCGGCGTGCTTGACAGATGCCGTCATTGCCATGGAAACATCCTCAATGAGGTGATTAAACATTTAACGTGATTGAAGCCATCGTGCGTATTTTCGTAGCGAACATTTTAAAATACGCAGAGGCAATTTTTATAACGTGCCAAGCCTGACAAAGTAACAACGCAGAAATTGTAATGCAATTTTCGTGAAAAAACGAGATATTTTTTTTTCTATCACGCACATAACAGCATATAGGCTTCGTGTCGGGTTACAATGAGTGCCAGAACATCTACAAAACATCAATCACTAAAGCTGCCACATGGCGCCGTGTGAACTTTCACCTCGTATCATGTGGTCTCCCTGCCCACACTGCCCGTGTGGTGACACCAGCAGCTTTGAGAGGATGCGTTTGCGCTGTGGATGAAAGCATCCAATATCAGAAGCTTTCAAAGCTCGCCGTTGCATCTAAGAGGTCACACTTGATATCAGTGTAGCATTTTTCTGAACGTTACGAATAATGGGCAGCTTTTTTTTATTTTATGGCTACATTAGTCTTATTTTCCTAGCTTTGCGTCGATTATTTAATGTTGCATTCCAATCTAAACAAACTTGAGTGACGTGCTGCCAATTTAAAATTTACGGCATTGATGTATTGCGAAACCTTGGCCAATGGCACGTTATTGTCCAAGACAATAACGTGCCATTGGCCACCGCCAGAGTGGAAACACAATGCATGTACGAAAATTGATTCTTGAACCAAACGATATAGTTTTGAATTGACATGTGCAGGGAGATTTGGGAATGTGAATAATCGGGACACGAGAAAACAAGAGTGCAGACGGAGAATTGCTTTCCAAAGCTGTTCTTTCGGGATTACGCTCCTCTCTCCTCTGCGACGTTTCCCTACCTTCGCGACGCTTCGCCTCCTTTGTTGAAGGCATCCTCGAGGCGTTCTGAGGCCATTCTGAAAGAGCGCCTTTGGAAAACAATTCTCAAGCATCGAGCCTCGAAAACCTACGGTCGGTCAAACGCAGACTGACAATGGTACATCATCGGTGCTTTGTGACCCTCGGGTAAAACACCCTCTATAAGTGCAATTATGATTATATTATCATGTAGAAATGCAATTATTATTATGTCCATCACCCATGGTCAATCCACTCGACTTAAGGCCTCATGAAGCCGCCACTATCTGTCATTATTCAGCGATGCAAAGGCCACGCATCGACTGAAATCACGCATCTAGCAAATGTTTGGTGTTTGCTACAAACTTTACAAAAACGCTACACACACTATCAACGATTGACTTGGTCAACCTGCACGCATTCACTATGTTTTTGTAAAGTGTACATTTTTGATGGAATCAAACGCAAACACGAGAAAGGAATGAGGTTTCGACCTCTGAAGATTAGTGCGGGCAGATAGAGGAGACGGCAAATTTGCACAATCACTCATGTACAAGTATTTGTGTGTGTGTGTGTACACGCTTGTGTACACTGTGCCTGCAGCCGAACGACACTTGCTTTATTTACCTGTGTAGTAAAATGAATGAGCTTAATATTGTTGCTGGACAAACCAAAAGACGTTTAAATAGTTTTCTGGCTTTAAGTACAGCCATATGGCTGCGGTTATAATGTATTCTAACTACAGGAAGCGTATTTGCGTTTATTACACATTCGCAGTGAGTGATTCGAATGCCAGCCGGTGTGTTTGCATACATTACTCATACAACAACAAAAACACACGAGCGCAGACATCTCAATTTAGGACTCAACACCATAAACACTACTGTTGAGCAAAACAACCGTATTTACCTTGGGAATCAGCCCATTGGTTTACAACAGCCAAGGGGCAGCAGTGGTAGCAGGAGTACTGACTTCACTGGGTTTACGCAACTAGGGGGAGAGGGGGGGGCTGTTGCTCCCCGACCTGCCCGAGGCAGTGCACAGTGTGTAATAGCTGACAGTAGTTGGCAGGAGGTCACATTTCTGGCGCAAGCCAACCCCAAGCGCCGCGGGCACGAAACTCCGCACCGCCGACTGGCACGCTGAACGGTACACGACTCGAGGGGGACCCGTGGTGGTCAGCCCCGTGCCAGCCCGTGCCAACCCGCGTCTGCCCACTCGCGTCCAGATAAGGGGTAGGGGAGGGGGGCGGCACTCAAGCATTTTACCCAGCAGTAACGGATTGGCACCGCCGGACGAACGTATATGACGCAAGGCAGTTTGCACAACACCCACATAGTTAGTTCCTGGTGGCAGGGCAGAAAACGGAGACGGGTTCAAAGAAAATGATAATACCGTAATTAATCGCCGTCGTTATGCCCGAACTCTCACATTGTTTGGCTTGTTATAATCGCGATGGGATCCCCCGTTTTGCTTTGATGATACATCAGGGATATGTGTTTACGAGCGGCTGTTGCGCGGTTAACTGTTGCGCGGTTAACTTTTGCGCGGCCGAGGCAGTCGCGGTCGTCCCACGCAGAGCCGACGAGTAGCAGAGTGAGTAAATTGGCCATCAAATCATCGCGAGCAGTTGACATCACGGCTATCACACGTTACATAACACAGTAGTAATGTAAAGTGTGTGGCTCTCATCAGCGTTACCAACTACCAATCATTGCCATTTCTCCACGGCACGCAAGCCACGCGGCGCTTCTCGTTATAGAATGCTGTCACCTTCAGCGGCGGCGACCCGAGGCCCCCTTGGCGATAGTGTCCACGTGATATAAATTAACCTTGCCACTTAGCACAATATTTAACAAATCCACACGTCGAGATTGGAAGGCCAAGCGCGTACGAACACTGATAACGATGCGGCGATCGCTGGCCGACTGTCACGGATCACCCACGCCATCCATCCGTTGCATCACTCAACTCTCGCAGAGCACCGGGCACGAATGAGAGCCGAGCTCAATGCGTGTTCTCACGTGAGCCCCGTGCATGAAGAACGCAACTCATCTCGAAGGCGCACTCTTCCGTTTGACGAACATTGGAATGCCATAATCATCAATTAAATGAACGTGATCTTAACACTTCTACTCCAAATGACAAACACCTAAACAAAAAAGGCATTTTATGCGTAGTATTCTAAAAAATAAAACTACGACAAAAAGTCTCATTATCTGAAACCGCTTAATCCTATATAGGGTCACGGTGAGCCGGAGCCTATCCCGGAAACACAGGGCGTAAGGCAGGAATACACCCGACGACGGGACGCAAGTCCATCGCCGGGCATTGCGGGACAATTTTAGTCTGCGAGCCAATCAACCTATCCAGGAGCATGCTTTTGGACTGTGGGAGGAAACCGGAGTGCCCGGCGAAAACCCACGCGGACACGGGGAGAGCATGCAAACTGCACACAGAAAGGCACGACAAAAAGTGCTACTGGCTATTTTCCAGTCCTGAAAAACGACGTACATCAGCAAATTGTATGCATCACTTCCTGACCGACACGCGTTTAGGAAACATGTTGGGGTTCTGGAAACATTTTTAATCCAATTTTTTTTCTCTGAATCTATTGTTAACATCACAAACTGTTATCTAACATATAATAAAATAATAATTATTATAATGGGGAAGAGCCATTGGGAACGCTGTCGTGTAAACACAACTCCTTTAGAAACTTAAAATGTCATGCCTGTGTGTGCCTGCTTGTGTTTATTTATCCCAGGACAGCAATGTCTTATTTTAAGGAAGTAAAAACAAATGTTGGTAATTTTGTTCAATCTAAAAGATTCCTGTTGATTACTATTTGACTATAAACACGCTCTAACCAAGACTGTTAAAAACACAGTCATTCAACATTTTTGGAAAACATGATGTTTAGTGCGAACACCATGGATTGAGGTATTGATTTCATGAAAATTATGACCTTAAACAAACGCTCTACAAACAATACAATCCATGTGCTTAGAGTAAAGGCCCCAGAGGGGTTTTATTCTCTCTCAACCTGACTCATTAGCTACCTATCATTATCTTACACATAAGTAAATAAACACATACAAGTAAAGCCCTTATACTAACCAGATGTGTACATATGAGGGCATGCTTGGTATGAAGATGAATGAACAGGCTGCACACACGTTAAGTAAGTAAAGCAATGAATCAGTGGTGGCGAGTATTCACCTTAGACTTGGAATGGGTGGACCTTGCAAAGCGTGAGCTATGAAAGACATCAATAGATCCACATTTTTGGGTTCGGCCACGCAAAAAAATGTTTGTCGACAAACAAAAAATGGAATCTATTGGTAACACTGGTGACGAAACCTTCGAATTAAAGTTATGAATGACGCATTTAAACAATTCGCAAGAGACATTCAGGCAGCCGGAGTGTACACAGAACGCCATTGAGAAAACAATGAGCTAGATTTGAAGTTTAACTCCATTATACGGCAACTGTCACGAAGTGTGTCCACAATGGAACTGAGAGAATGGAGTCAAAGCGGCTTATTTGAAAATAGCAGGATTCCAAACATATTGACCACGCGTGAAGGTGGCATCGCAACCACGCTGTGATAAGGTCGAAAGTCAACCTAACCTTTTGAGCTCTTACAAAAAAAACATTTGAGGGACACCAACAATGGTGGAATAAGTGTAACACACTGAACGCGGTACCGTATATGTATTAAATCCGTGGAATTTATCTACATTCCTACTGCATGCCGACGTGTATTCGGGGTTATTTGGTGCAATATCCAACATTTTGCTGCAGTTGCTGAATATGAACCGTCGAACACCAACATGTTAAACGCATGGTACAACCAGAACAACGCACACGGAGAGCTCCACCACGCAATCCCACGCAGCAACACAACTCATATCATTCAAGTATGTCAGTCAGTTGTCCAGCGGGGAAGGGTGAGCGAGTTACAACATCTCAAGGCACCGGGAGTAATTTAGCTAGGGCAGTAAACCTAGGCAGCAGCGTGCCTATGGACTGTGGAAGGAACCCGGAGTACTTGGCGAAAACCCACGTAGACACAGGGGAGAACATGCAAGTTCCACAAAGAAACTACACGTGAGCCGGGAATCTTACCCGGGACTCCTTGTTGTAAGGCAGTGACGCCACTGACTGCGCAACCGTATTTTACGCATTTCATGCATTCTCCTTAATGCACACTTCCACAAGGTATCCATATTCAACTACACGTTTGTAGTTTAGTGGGTCAGCATTCATTCATTTACATTGCTCCCTCCTCTGCTGCTGCACTCGTTACTTGCGCGTCTCAGCGTTATCTAATCCTCACAGAGTTGCCGCTAATGAAATGCTGAAGCTGCAAGGACCTCTTTAATAATGCACAAGGGATTGCTCAACCGCTCGTTATTATTCACTCGCTGCCAAACCAACACCCCGTGGCTACTTCGGGCGGAGAGCAACTGCCCCAAATGAACATCACACGGCGCACACAAGGCCCTCGCGCAAAATGGTAGCCTCGTCTTCATTCCGACGTAAACCTTAACCCAGCAAACACGTACATCTGCGCCAATGTTGAGCCAACGCTCAGGCTAACGGTGCCTGTGTACCGAGTTAATAGAGGTGTCGTCTGGTGCGAGCCAAGTGGGCTCTGGACGACTGTAAGACGTTTTTGTTAATCCGTACCTGCAATGTCAATTGCCTTTTACCAAAACACTTAATCTCATGAAGGGGCGACGCAGTGAGTATTGCTGTCGCCTCACACCAAGAAGTCCCCCGGTTCGGTTCCCGGCTCGAGTGCCTTTCTGTGTGCAGTTTGCATGTTCTCTCTCTGCCCGTGTCCACGTGGGATTTCGCCAGCAGCTACTCCGGTTTCCTCCCACCGTCCAAAGACACGCTGCTGCCTTGGTTAACTGGCCTGCTGAGTAAACTGTCCCCAATGCACTGCGACATCACATTCTGGGTATAACCCCGCCTTGCGCCCTGTGTCTGCCGGGATAAGCTCCGGCCCCCCGTGACCCTATGCAGACTTAAGCGGGTATTGACAACGGTGATGACTTCTCATGCATACAATCTCATTTGAGCTCAAACACTGGGCGAGGCTTGAGCCTAGAGTGCTTAGATTGGATTAGAAAGCACCGTAAATTTAAACAGGTGTTGAAGGCATTGTGGGTGTAGCCCGCGCCAACCTGCACCGTCTCTCTATAGAGTCACGATACGGCCGCCGATCGCACGAGAGACTGCAGGCCGGCGAGATGTCAGACACCAGGTGAACTCGGCGCACGTGAGTGCACACGTGGCGAGGAGGTGGTGATTCTGATGGTAAAGTTCTGCGTTGTGGTTTTTTTGTGAATCCCCTCGCGCTCCGCATGCACCGCTCCTAGTCCACCGACACTCGTTACTCTTTTTCCACAACAAGGACTTGATTCCACACGTATCTTCTCTCGAAATGATATTTATTCACTTTGCAGACACAGCACCTTCAAACACACCCACCAATATACGTAGTCACATCAAAACTCCACAGCCCTGCGAATAGCACAAAACACCTCATTATTAACCAACCTCTACGAATATAATTTTATAAATATGTGCAGCGCTCCAGGGCAAAGTTCTCACCTCAATCATGCTTCACTCACACTGAGGAACGCTTCCGCAAGGGTGGACGTGTCTATGCTGACACGACAGTATTTTAATATGTGCGACCATGCATATGTACAACTCATTACCATAGCCACCGGTTATATGGGCAGTGCTGTACTTGTCGATTGCTTCGAAAAGCTGCTCTCTCGGGACAGCCGCGTCGATGGCTCTCTCTCCTCTCCTCGCGACGTTTCGCCTCACACGTTGGAGGCATCCTCAG